>OX336897.1:23786874-23871874 GCA_946959425.1 Argyrosomus regius | reverse complement strand
TACTTATATGTTTGCTTGATGTTTCTACAGTTGGATGTTTGGATTGGAGTTTCACCATGTAGAATGATGTACTGTACGTGCAGAGTTTGACACTGGAAGGCTGTTTTCATGTTCATCTGCTGAAGAAGGAAGTTTCTCTGCACTCACATTACATTTCAGATTAACACGCCACATTTGAGCCAGAGTCCAGTCTGGAAGCCAGTCGTGGTCCATCCTATGTCCAGTGGCTCAGCTTGTGACAAAAAAACACATTTGCTCATTCATAGAGGATTGATAAGGAGTCGTTTGAAGTATTAAGTAAAACACGTCCAGAGAAAAGACTGTCAGGACGAGGACTAACTGATTGTGTTTGGCAAACATAGTCAGTACTCTCTCGGGTTTCTGTGTACTCTGCATGTCTGATGAAGAGCAGGACAGAGCTGCTAATATTAATCTAAACCAGTCAGTCAATTATGATCTCAGGAGGTCTGGATAGAGAAAATGTCCTCATGTTCAGGTCCACAGCATCATCATGTTTAAGTTGCATTATAATTTAGTTATACAGTACATTACAATTATTTTATATATATTGAAGCAGCATTGTCATTGTATCAACATCTGCACTGTGTGAAGTCAACGACTCAAATCAGACAAAGAAAGCTATAATAAGCGTCACGTCAACAATATTTATTTTCAGTGACACTCTGGACTCTGGAGAGCTACATACAATAATAAATAATACATCAAATAAATAAGAAAAGTCAAAGCAAAGTCAATTTGACATTCAACTCAGAGTAATAAATAAAAAGTACCTTTCATAATAATAATAACAAGTTATTGGCTGACTTGGCTGCAATCTTCTGCATTAAAAGCCATTTTTCGGTGTCAGCCTTCCTCCGTTTAGCACAGGCCATGGCACACTGACTCACAGTTTGGCCTTTTTCTCTGTCTCGTCTCCTCACTTCTTCGGCCAATCAGAGACAGGTAGGCTGTCCCTTTCGCTGAGTAGCGGTGTAGAGACGCTGACAGGACAGGACAGAGAATGGACCCGGACCCGGACCCGGACCGCGGCCCACCTATTAGTGACCTGTGATCTAAACTATGATCATACTCAGGTCTGGCCTAATACGGGTAGCCTAGTAAATGATGTCATCCTCAGCCTTTGACATACGGCTCAGTTACTTACAGATGACACCACTGATAATTGTGCAGCAGGGCCGTGTGGCCTCACCTCTCCGGCTCGACCTCCATAAAAACATAACTGTCCATTAATGCTACTGTACGCAGTAACATCACCATCTGCTTCTTTCAGAGCACGTGTGTGTGTACTCACACAAGAGGGACTGTCCAGCAGGACAGATGCTGAGTCCTACCTTCTGTGTGTGTGTCCATACATATCTATACATGTAGGATCCAGTGGTTGAACAGATGTTTGGTGTTGGAGCTCTGCCCACACAGCTGCAGATCTGTAAAAGATTCCATATAATGTACCTGACCTCTGACACATGCACTCGCAGTTTGTACTGTGTGTATATGATTGTGTGTGTGTGTACAATTGTTCACGTGAATGTGCAGATTCATCTAAATCCAGCTGTTACTTAACGCACAGTAGAACATTAAACACCGTTCTGACCCAGACGGAATTCTTTATTTCGCTGCTTTGTCATTTTCTCAGACTCGCCGTCTCTCCGTCCTCTCTGCTCGGACGCTTCCTGTTTCATAAAAGTCAGCACCGCAAAATCACTCTCTGCCATATTAACCTTCTTCACACACTCTTTAAAGATGAAACTCAGCACGTACTGCAGGATCGTACTGACCGAGCCTCTGTGGATGGAGCATCATCTCGGCAGCCTGGCAGCAGGTGTGTTCACTTTTAGTGGTTCCAGATGTTGCTGCTGCTGCTGATAAATTCTTCAGTGAACACGTCGACTGACATCTCCACACTGCAGTGTTGAATCATCCAGAGAAAGGATTGCTTTGATACACATTTAATCAGTACAGTGCTTCACTGTTGACCAGTGAGCAGCTCCACGGGGGTAAGAAGGTACAACAATCTCATCATCGATCATTTTGTGCAGCTTTACTGAATCATCTGGGACTGATGACGGTTGTTGTTGTCACCAGAGGCCTCATTACAGAAAAATGTCCTCACTGCTGTCCTATCTTGAACCAAAGTTTCAAAGAAAGGAAAAGTTTTACCTTCCTGTTACAGAAGCAGGTCTTAAACTCATGGCTGTTTAAGACCTCGTATCTTATCTTAACTTTAGACATCCTAACTGAAAACTACAGCAGGGGCTGCAAAGGGGTGGAACATATGTCTGGTAAATTTCCAATAAATTACCAGAAACTTTCCATGGGAAGTTAAGCTGGGGAATTTTAGAAATATTCAAAATTATGGAAATTTGTGGGAATATATGGGAATTAACTGGAAATTGGGGGTAATTTAGTATTGGGGGTAAGCTAGCATCATGAGCCTCATAAATGGTCAATGAAATGATGCTAGCTACAGATTATTTGGCATCTTAACTTATCAACTAACCATCTACTGTATGAATACATTTCCACATGCTATTTGCAAGTTAAACATTAATACCGTACATGAAATATATTTACCCCATAATAGGCCTATCATCAAAACTTACTTATGCACATATACTTAAAGGTCCAGTGTGTATGATTTAGTGGCACCTAGCGGTGAATTTGCCGATTGCAACCAACTAAATGCTCTTCCATGCCTCACCTTCTCCTTACGAGCATGTAGGAAAAACTCTGGCTATGAAATCCACGTAAAAAGCAAAAGGTCATATCTAGATGAGTGTTGTTGTTTGTCTGTTCTGGGCTACTGTAGAAAAATGGCGGTTCAAAATGGCGGACTCCATGGAAGAGGACCCGCTCTTACTGTAGATATAAAGGACTCATTTTGAGACAACAAAATCACAATGATTCTTGTGCTCAGGTGATTATACTCCAATGAAAATATACTAATTATTATTATATTCACTTCCTGCCAATAGATACTGCCAATAGATACTGGTAAATGTGACACACTGAACCTTTAATGTAGTCCACGAGCTTAAATGTTTCTTCAATAGTCTTGTGCTCTGGGATCCAAAGTGTGGTCTTGGTTCAGAAATCATCTGTGCATGTGATGGAGGAATAACAGATATTCAAGGGTACCTACATGAAATCTGGTTGTTTTAGTCAAGATTATGCTAAAATATATTTTCCTAACTATATTTAAGTTCACTGTTAAGGGCCAACCTTCAACCCCCGCACAAGTGTTGTGAATGTCGTGTGGATGAATGAACAGATTGTGTTGTACCACAGATGGTTCAGAAAGTTCTTTAAGTTTTAGTACAATACAGAACAGATACCTGTGTTGCCAGATCTCACTGGAGTGAGTTGATGCTGGGACAGAGACGGGTCTCAAAGTACATTTTCACCTGATTCATCGACTTGTAAAAAATGAGTTCAATATTTACTTCTGTGACTCTGAGGAGAAAGAGTCGCTCATAATTTGAGCTCACGTTCACTTTTCCCATCAGAGTCAATAGACTCAGGTCCTGCTGCTGGTCTCTTAAAGGGTAGATACAGGAAGTGACTCCTTTTTGGGAAAGTTTTCTTCCCAATTATCGACCCAGTATGAGGATTTAAAAGGGCTGGAGGTGGCGGATGCCGTCACATCAGTATGCAGACTGCAGGCGTGGCACATCGATCAAATTCAAAATAAATCGCCTGGGCAGTCGATATATATAAATATTAATACACGCTTCAGGAATTTTAAAGTCTTCTTGTGGCTTGAGAAGCCTTTTGATCAGAATATGTTGGTGTTCATGTTGTTACAGGTTTTTTGTAATTCAGGACAGTGTCTACCCGTCCTAACACAGGAAATTCTTCAGTTAAGACAGCAAAAGCTAAATTCCTATCCTAATAAGGCAGGATTTTAGTAGTTAAGAAGTTAGGAAGCATATTTATGTAATACCAAATATTTCCAAGCTCTTCATGTGGATGAATTATTCTCAGTAGATACACATTTTCTTCTTTTTATAAAGTATGTGACAAACTTTGTGAGGAAACCTGTTGGAGAAGCACTTTCCACACAGAGTCATAGCCACAGCTGCTAATGTTTTTCATTGCTCTGCTGTTTTTCCGGCTAAATGAAAATGAAAATGAAAAGAAATGAGAATTGGCTCAGAGGAAAAAAGCACTTGCCCAGCACTCCTTGGACAGGTGGCCCATTAAACTGATTTGGCGGTGCTCTCTGCTGGGAAGCCAGTGTGGGATCATGCTGTTGTTGCTGAACTGCTGACTCCAATCAGTTGGAAGGGATGGAAGCCGCCAATGTAACTGCTGAATCGCAGAAAATTGAAAATTTAGCTCATCACCTTGTTAAAGGAAGTAACGAAGCAGCTGATCTAGTTTAGACAAAGTTATTTATTTTATTGGTATTCAGATTCATTTTCAATATCACAAAAAGAGGTGAGGTAAACCAAGAAGAAGAAGCGCCTAATCTAGTGATGCTAACAAAAATACCTTGAAGTGTGTGCAAATCAGTCAAATGAACTAAACCAAGCCTAGTCCCCACACAGCAAACTAACACCTCAACAAACATACAAGTTAACACAATAATTAACATTCTAACGGCTCTTCCTGAGGTTTCTTCCACCTTTTTTCCTCACTCGAACCGAGGGTCTAAGGACAGAGAGTGTCACTCCCTGTACAGACTGTAAAGCCCTCCGAGGCAAAATGTGTTTTGTGAATTTGGGCTATACAAATAAAATTTGATTTGATTTGATTTGATTCATCGTTTCAGGAGTACAACACAGGCGAGCTCAACACAAAAACACAAGCTGCCACCACTGCTGTCTGGTTCTAGTTTAAATAATGTAGTTCTTCTTTTTGGATACTGCGGATTGGATGGTCGGGCCAGGTGCCGCTCCAATCAGGATCCTCCATGTCTCCGAGAAGGGAGGAGGGAGTGGTTAAGCCCCCTTCAGCTAGGGTTAGGTTTAACTTTGCACACATGATGAAACACTACAAGCAAGTCATCTAGTCCCAACTGGTTTGCTGATTGATACTAATAGACAGTTTCTGAACAAGGTGAATTCATATGTGATGATAAACTGAATATCTTTGGAGTTTGGCCTGCTGGTTTGACAAAACAAGTGATGAAGGCGTCATTGGAAATTGTGATTGTAAGAAATACATTTCAATAACATTTTAAAAGTGATAGAGTAGAGTTTTTATGCTCAAAACATTTTGTTATTCATGTTTTTCTTTTGTAACATTTTAATTGCATTTCAAGCTTGTAAACCTCAGGTTTCATTAATGAATTAATAGATAGATAGATAGATAGATAGATAGATAGATAGATAGATAGATAGATAGATAGATAGATGGAAGTGTGATGAAGGTGACTTTATATTTGTGTGAATCATAATATATTGTGAATCTTTTGATCTGGAGGATCAGTATCACTGTTACATCTGTATTCTAGTTAAGGTCGTGTTATCAGATCCTAGAAAGTACATCAGTGATGTTTAAAGCAGGCGGTGAAGGCCTCCCCTTTAACTCATAAATATTTCAGCCTCTCAGTCTTTATAGTCTCTTTGACTCCTGCTGATTTGGGGGCAGATATTTGGGTGAGATTTATTTTCCAGGAAGTTTGAACTCTTCTAAAATATGCGTTTAGACTGATGGTTAGAGATGATCCGTGAACTTGTGACTGGAAGACTTTCAGACCATCTGAACCCGATCCCCACAGCAGCTGGGAAAACTTGAGCATATTGAGTGAGTGTGAAGCCTCCATCCTCCCTCATGAAAAAAAGAAAGGAAAAGAAGAAGAGTAATAGATCAACAAGAAGGAAGATGACGGATGATGATGGAGACAGAATGGAAAGTTGTATTCAGAGGGAGTCTTGGCCTCAGTGTGTTTTTACTGTGTCAGTTCTTTCTCTTTAAAGTGAAACATCTCTGTTTGGTGAGTCACCACAGACCTCATGCTAAGACATGTGATACACACACACACACACACACACACACACACACACACACACACACACACACACACACACATATCTATCCATTATGTTTAGCCATACATTTGTGGTTTGGAGTGAAATGTAACTAGTACTTTGGTTCATCACCAAATAACTACCAAACTAATGACATTCCCATCAGCCTCAGCTGTACTTTGTTTAGTGCTAATCATCAACTGTTAGCATGCTAAACATTAAACCTGCTGGACATTAGCATGTTAGCATTATCATGCTTCATGGCATTCATAATTTGCCCAATACTTAAAAAAATACTTTTAAAAATGCCCTGTAAGAAACTTGATGAGTAGCTTACTGTAAGAGAAGAAAAAAGTACAACGGTATTTTTCCGTTTTTTTCAATCACTGTATATTAGTGCTTTAACGGTAAAATAAAACAGTATTTTCCAAGTAATTTTCCCATTAGTTTTGTTTTTGACAAAATACTTCTGATGTCAAGTCATGATAGTACTCAGCTGTACTTTGTGCTTAGAGCTAATTAGCAAAAGAAATTAGCACGCTAACAAGCTAAGATGGTGAACATGGTGAACATTATGGTGCGTTCCCAGACAGACATCTTCTGAACAGCACGGGAAAAACAAACAAACAAACATCCTGTTATGTTGCTATGGTGAATTCGTATTGTTCACAGATTGTGTGAGGTAGCTACGTAACATCTGGTTGTAAATTATGTCGTGAAGGACGTAAAAATATTCAAATATTTTAACTTACTGTCACCACTGCCGTCCTCACCTAATTTTAACATCTTGCTCTTGTCCACTGAAATGAGGTTTGCCATCTACAGCATCATACCTGCTAAAATCACTTTAGCATTCAGTCACTGAGAGCCTTTCAGCATATTGCTGTTAGCATTTGGAGCCTCACAGAGCTGCTTTCATGGCTAGCTTAGTGTGTTTTTACAGTAACATTTGCTAATTAGCACTCAACACACACAACAGTTTACTGGAGGTTCATAGAAAAATATTCATTAGTTTGTCTAAAGTATTGGAGTTCTTACAGTTCATCCTTAACGTGTGAATGAATGTGAAACTACATCCTCATTAGTTAGACCGTGAGAAGACCGAAGCAGATGTGATATTCTTTCCTGTGCTGAATTTTAATGGAGATTTTATGCAAAAAACAACAACAAAAACCTGCAAAGAAACACCGAGATGACAAATGCGCCTTTAAAAAAGTGCATGTTGTCACATATGTTGCAGGGACTACATTTGCATTTGATAGTGCGGTTGCACAGATCTTAAATTCCTGGAGGGCCTGTCATTTGCACCGCCTGCCTCCATCTTTTTTCTCTTTACATCTCTGTCTTTCTCCCACCCCCACCCCACTACCAACACCAATACCAACCCCCCCCCCCCCCCATTCGTCTCTACTTGCCCAATGAATCAGTCTGGCTGGCAGTGTGCTGCTGTCAGGGAGCCGGTGAGGGTGATTACTCATGTCGAACTGGGCCAGGATCTGGATGGGCCGAGCTGACAACAGGAAAGAAGGGATTCTGGAAGATTCCACCAAAGCAACAGCTGTCTCTCTCTCTCTTTTTCTTTACTTTTACTTTTTGAATTGTAATTCAAAGTTTTTTGGTGGAAAGACAGGACTGGAGAAAGAGGAGAAGGTGGGGTCAAAAAGGTCCAGGATCAGATTCTAACACAGTACACCTTTTATCCAGATGAGCCATCACGATTCTCCAACACCTGTCCTGTGTTCTATATGTTTATGGGTTATGAGTGTATGTCATTATTGCTTCTTAGGCTGTGAATAGCTCTGTGTATACAGCATGTGTACACGCGTTTTACATGAAATACATGTATGAACATGCGTGGCACATGCGTGTGACGGTTGTTCGGTCCACCATTTTGGTCCAGGCTGACAGCTCAACAGCTATTGGATAGATTGCACCAAAATACATTTAGCCATTCATGGTACCCAGAGGATAAACCCCACCGACTTTGGTGATCTGACTTTACCTCTAGTACTAGTTTTACATTTTTGCTTCTGGGTGAAATATTTTGATATTCATGGCAATTGAGGATTATCATTATTGCTACCTTTAGTCATATCTCCATTTCTGCTCTAGGTTTCTGCCTGTTTAAAGGTATACCCTTGCCACTGTCACCACGTTCTTGCTCATGGTGGGAATTGTTGGTTCTTGGTGAGATAACTTCTGTTATGCAAATGTTAGCATGCTAATACAGCAAATTAAGATGGTGAACATGGTAAACATTATCATTTTGCCATTGTAAGAATGTTTGCATGCTGACGTTAGCATTTAGCTCAAATGCTTTGTGTGTAAAGCCTCACGAAGCTGCTAGCATGGCTCTTGTTACTGTAAGATTAGAGGTGATGTGACCTGATTCAAGTCCAAAGACATGCTAGCTTTGCTAGTCTTGAAGGCTAAATTCACAAAACAGACTTCACAAAGACATTTTAAGACCAGGAAAAGTACTCAGCGACAAATGAGACAGGAAACCTTCAAACCTCAGGATGTTTTTTGTAAAGTTGACATTTAGCATGAATGTGAAAGTCTGAGCTTCAAACACGTGAGCAGACATCTGTGCCGCATGTGTGTGTTCATATAGTATTGTACCAAGATGTGTGTGTGTTCAGTTAGCTTGCCTCCTTTGATCCATTTTCTACAGTAGGTGTGTGTTACTTTGGGCCAATCAGGCGGTTGTTTTGCAGCACGTCAGCCTATGAAAGAGAAGTAGTAGCTTCCCTGAGCCAATGAGGACAGTTGTTTGTATGTTCTGGCTGGTTGCATGCAGCTGTTGAACACATGTAGAACATGTGGGTTTGGCTCTGCATGCTTGTGTGTGCACTGAGTGTGTGTGAATGCATGTATACATATATATATATATATATATGTGTGTGTGTGTGTGTGTGTGTGTGTGTGTGTGTGGGTATATGACTGGTGCCAAACCCGCTGTGGCCCCGCCTGGTTCTGGTCTCAGTTGTCTTTCACTTTTTTCCTCCCTCCTCCTCCCGTTCCTATCTTATCTTTCCACACTTTCTCTCTCCCCTCTCTCTCTCTCTCTCTCTCTCTCTCTTCCTGGAGCCATCGCCATGGCAACAAGCACGCAGTGCCGGGCCAGGAAATTTCTGGATCACTGACGGTTATTCCAAGTCAGCACCGCGGGGTCCAGTCAGACACTTTAGCCCTGCACTGTGCGTGGGATTACACTATAATCTGACAATACAGATTAGCACAGCAGACCTACTGCACCCCCAGCTATTAAAACACATCCACTACCTGACTTTCTTTCTCTTTTTTCATCCCTCCGTCTCTGCTCTCCCTCTTTCTTCTCGTCCTCTTCTTCATTTTCCACCAGCGTCTCTCATCCCTCTCTTTGTCTCTCTCTCCTCTGCTCTCATTCCATAATCCCTTCTCACCTTTCCTGTCATCCCGTTCTTTCATTCATGCCGCCTTTTCATCTCTGCGTCCATCACCCATCCTTTCATCCCCCCTCTCTCTCTCTCTTTCTCTCCCTCCTCCTGATCTCTCTGCATGCCTCCCTCATTCTGCCCTCCTTCCCTCAGTTCGCCTCGTTTGCCTCTTCCAGCTTGACTCATCCTCCTGTCCTCCCTCCCTCCCTCTCTCCTCCTCTCATCTCTCATTCATCCAAAATCTCTTGCTTTAACCCTCACAGGATCGGAGAAGAGAAATTCCCTTTCACACGCTTTCTCCTAATCACTTTTGATCTCTAGACTTTCATCTTTGTCTCTTTAAATTTCTTTCTTCTCTTCCTCTCTTTTCACCCCCACCGCTGTCACCCATCAGTGGGGGGAACCCTGGGCCTCTTCTGTGCGCTACTATGGTTGCAGGGCCAAGTGCCAACATGGTGTGGGGGGGTGCTGGGTGGGTAGAAAATAGGAAACTGGTTTGAGTTCAGTTCAGTGCAGTTATATCATTAATCCTTTCTGTCTTTAGTTCTTTTAGCTGAGTTTGATCGCACAAAGATACAACATAGCAGCTGTACTGAACTTAATGAAACGCTAACACAGATTTCTCTGAATCTTTTAAAGATATTCTGGATGGTAGATGATGAAATCCACAAATTCAATGCAAGCGTGTGTTAACAAGTGTTGTTCTTAAACTGTTGGACTGTTTGCAGTTTGAGTGGTGGCCTTTGAGTGGCCTTTAGTAGCTCAGTCTGTGGATTTGGCTTGTGAACCAGAGGGTGGCTGGTTCAACTCCAGCAAGGACCAAAGTATGGACGGTGGACTGGCAGCTGAAGAGATGCCATTTCACCTCCTGGGCACTGCCGAGGCGTCCTTGAGCAAGGACTGCTCCGCTATATGGCTGCCCAAGAATTTCCCCTCGAGGGATCAATAAAGTATCTATAAAAAAAGGTTATTTATATTGTTTTATTATTATAGATAATAAAAAATAATGCATATAATATAACGTATATAAATAAAGCATTGCAACATGAGTTGTGGACATCCCTCCGGAGGAATAAAATGTCGTGTTAATACAAGATGTACTGACGTGTGTCAGAATGTGATCATCCGGATGGTCTTCCTCGGATTCTGATCAGATCTCAGATAGGTGTAAATGCAGTCCATACAACAAGACCACATGAGCTCTTCCTGCTATCTCAAGCAAGCTCAGCAAAAGTAGCAACGATAGCTGGCAAGTCTTTCCTTGGATTCAGTGATTTTAGCCTCCTCTCCTCTGCAAAGAAGAAGAAGCAGAGCCTGAGCAGCAGCACTGCTTCACTTAGAAATAAAGTCCACCAGCTCCGCCTCATGAATTAACATCCTGAGATCCAACACAATGCGGGCAGCATCAAGATAAATAGCACAACAATAGCAGGTATGAATGTAAGGCCCATGGATCAGGTGTCATTATCCAGATTGTGTATCCAGATACAGTTCATGTGTAAATACCACGTGCAAATGGAGCCAGGAAAGACCAAGCCGTGCCGTGCCGTGCTATGCTACATGTTTAAATGCAAAGTGTGAACGCATGTTTGGCAGTAAACCATCACTTTGGTTATACCTATCTTTAACCTGCAGTGATGAAGAAAATGTCTTAGACAAATGTTCAACAGTGTCTGTGTCCAGAGAATCAGGGCTGGACTATCAACACAGGACAGACAGAAGCTGCAGACACAGGTACAATAAGGCTTTTGTTCTCTATGTAACTCTAGCACAGACACACACACAGTGTGTCTCTGTCCCTGTCCATGTCTCAGTCACACACACACACACACACACACACACACACACACGCACACACACACAGTGCATCCAGTAAAGTAAGATTGGTGTACTGCACAAAAAAACACAAAAAAACCCAAACTGGGACAACTCTGTAATGACAAATGACACACACACACACACACACACGCACACACTCTCGTTCTCTGTTAGTGAAAGGGTCTGTGGCTTTCCATTGGTTAGTGTGTGTGAATAGACGAGATACAAAGAGACATTTAATAGGTTGACAATTCAGAGAGGAGGAGAATGAAAGAAAGAGTGTCTGCTTTCAAAGATCTCTTTAAACTCAGGATATCAGTTTAAAAAAGACGTTCCCCGACGAGGGATTCACAAAGTAAATCTTCTTACACCAACTCCAAAATTCACATGAAAAAGTCAGTCTCTCATCTCTGCATCCAAGTTTTTTGGAAATTGTCTGAGCTTATGTCGTGGTCCAGAGAGAGGCCCATAAAGGAGTTCAAGACACATCCAAAAATAATTCATAAAGTATCAAAAAATAACACTAAAATTACATTTAGGCATCCAAATATCTGATCAAAGGTCTGAAAAACTTTTAGAGTTTATGTTGGGTTCTTCTTCTACAGTGTGAAGACAGTTAGAGGACTGAGGCTTTGTGTCTCACATGAGAAAATGACTACAGTGGGAACAGTGGTGAAGATAAATATTCACTTGAGCCACTCCCAACACTCTTTTTATATCCGTCACTCAAAGCATGGGTAATATAACAGTCAGCACTGACCCTGGTCTGAAAGTGACTACCAGCTGTGACAGTGAAATAAGTCATTAGAGACCAATTATGACTCTACTTTAATAATGACAAATGAAAAATGGTTAGAAAGTTTGAAATGGTACAATCTACAGATTTGAGCTGATCTCATTTTTACTATGACAGAATTTCAAATTAAAAGTTGTGGCAATGTAAATAAAAACACTTCACTGAACTTGGAGTAGATTACAACAGAATAAACCAGACATGTCAAACTCAAGGCTCGGCCTGCGAGATAATTTCATACGTCTGTTATTAACGGCCCACCGGTAAATCAATTCAAATCCCACAATGCACTACAACATCCACCACACAGGTCAAGATACTGTCACTGGGGGTGTTGTTTAGTCGGTAGAGCATCTGCCCCATGTACAAAGGCTCAGTCCTTGCTGCTGCGGCCCAGGTTCGAATCCGACCTGCAGACCTTTGCTGCATGTCATTCCCCATCTCTCTCTCCCCACATTGCAACAGCATTAAAGCCAAAAAAGCCAAAGCCAAACCAAAAGTTGACTTTGAGAACAGGGACTTTTAAAGCAGGTGGGAGGCTACTGACATAGGAGGTAAACGTGTGTGTACTATGATGTGCCAATGCCCCCCACCTTCCGGCCCGTGACGTAGTCCCAGTCTTCAATTATGGCCAATGGGTGATTTCAGCTTGACACCCCTGGAATAAACATTTGTCCAACTAAAGGGCAAAATTCAAGAAATCATTTCTAGTTCAACCTCCTAACTTTGTTTGTTGAAAGTGTGATGCCTCAGAGTTTTCCAAGTCTAGCCGCGGTCCGTCCACCGCTTTGGTTCAGACTGAAATAGCTCTCCAGCTACTGGATAGATTACCATGGGTTACCAACTTTGGTACCCAGAGGGTGAATCCCAATGAGTTTGTGATCCCCTGAATCTAGCGTCAGGATTGACATTTGTACTTCATAGTTAAATTGCCATGAAATTTGGTGCAGACATTCGTGTTCTCCAGAGGATGAACTGTAGTAACATTGGGGATCCCATAGCTTTTTCATGGAGAATCTTAATTTATTCAGCGCTTTGATTCATAAACTAATACTTCCAATGACTTCCCATCAGCCTCAGCAGTACTATTAGCAAATGTTAGAATGCTAACATGACAGACTAAGATGATGACAGTAAACCTGCTAATCATCAGCGTGTTAACGTAACATGAAGATGTTAGCATTTAGCTCAAAGAACATCCTGTAGACTCCCTACAACAGTCTGCTCAAAGTGAATGAAATCAGTGATATTTGTTTCATTAAAGTCAGAGGAGGTGAGCAGTACATGATGTGTGTGTGTCTCATCGGACGTGAAACAGAACTCTGAGTTCTGTACCTGTACTTCAGTGTTTGAACAGTTCTGTCCTCTGAAACAGAAACAGCCTCTGCTTGTTCTCTCTGACTGACTCACTGAACGTGTAACTCTCTCTGAGGGTTAATCCATAGTAGTAAATTAAGGGTGTGCTGCTGACACTGCATGATATCAGTTCATTACATGCCCCAGTGGACTCTACATACAGTATTCACAGAATCTATCACATCCTCTTCTCTCCTGGACATCTCCTCTGTCATTGCAAAGCAAATTTTAGATTTCATCGTATTGCTGAATCATACGTGTTATTCTGTAGTTACAGTAAATCCTACACACAGGGTTTCTAAGGACAACTTCACATAGCTGATGTTCTGGTAGTAGAATATGTATTCATTTCATTGCAGATGAGGAGCTTTTGTGTCCTTGTGAGCACATTTATTTTGTGAAAAAGCCTTTCAAGTGCAGCTGTGAAGGCTTTCTGCATCCTTTGCTCATCTCAGACAGAGGGAACAGAACCTGATTGTTTTGGCAGAATCCTGGAGCACATATCAGCTCAGGATCTTAAAAATAATAGAGCTGCAGCTGTGATGTTCATCCGCATTTTATTTTTAAATTTTGGACTCTGGTTTTGTTCAAATACGGAAGCCTGGAAGGGAGAGGCGAGGGGGTGCAATCGCAAAGTTGGTGACACGGTTAAAACTGATGCAGGGAAGGATACATGGACTGTATGTGTGTAATCAGCACGTTTTACAGAGCTCTAGAAGCAAACAGATAATGGAGGCAGAGAGAGAGAGAGAGAGTGTGTGAGAGAGAGATATTATGTAGACCTCAACTTCTGTCTGTTGGATCAGGTTCAGACCAGGGAGGGTTGGTGGTTCTGTGTCTGTGGGATTGGCTTCCTGTGATTGTAAATCTATCCCCCTGCTCTGTAATGGATGTGCATGTTTGTGTGTGTATGTGTGTGTGTGTGTGTTTGACAGAGGAAGACAGGGATCCAGAGATCAGGGTGTGTCGTCCAAATTTCAGAGAAGCAAATCAAACTCTGACCTGTTTGTTTTCTCCGTCGTGTCTTATATCAGAGACAGGCCTCTGTCCCTGTTTGATGAGTGTGTACTGTCAGACGTCTTCCTGTTTACTCATCTGCTTCCACTTTAGCTGCTGATGCTGTTTGCTGTTAATGCAGACTCAGCACTTTCTATTCGTTCACCTCCTGTCTAGATTTAGTATAAAGTAAATTATTCACACCAGTTTTATCAGAAGGACAGAATCAGTTCCAGTTACCTTTATCGTGTTTTTTCACCAATGTGACTCCCAAATTCCACCGGGCGCAGACGCCAGACACAGACACAGCATAGAGAATTTGGTGGATTTTCAAAATAAAATACCCCACGCAAACTGCCGGTCGTAAAAACAGACAAAAGCAAATGAACAAATGAACTACGTAGCATATTTACACATGTAGAAGCATATTTAGAAGAACATAAACCAGGAAAATGACCAAATCTGAGCAAGTAAACAAAGTCTGGTGGGCTAAATGCTTCTGAAACGCGCCCCGTGGGGTTTGAAGTTGCATGCAGGACGGACCAAAACAGTGTCACGGCCGCAACGTGACAGAGACGTGCCCGGTGGGGTTTCCCGGTTAAGCTGGAATCAGACCAAAGGGTTGGTCAGGGGCTGCGGCAAATCACAATGTTCATCACGTGTTGTGCGGTGGCGTGGGGATGTGGGTTTGCTTATTTGTGAAGACCGTAACCTCTACGAAACAATCAGAAAATAACTTTTTATCTCTCTGATTCAGGGGTCTTCTCATCGACGGCGCTCCCTCTCTCCCATTCACTGTCTATGTCCCTAGACCACAGCCGTCTCTCTCTCAAACAGTCGGACACAAACCAAAGGAAACTTCTTGCTGTCACTATGTCACAGCACAGATGTAGAAGCCTACATGAAATAAATTAACCTCTCCACTGTGGCCTGCACCACTGCAGCCTAAACACAGTACCCCGTTCAAATGAATGGGAAAACCTAAATTTTCGCCGCAGTGCCAGATTTGGTCTGAATTGGGCGTCAAATACAACACTTTCTGCAGCTGTTTCACTTTAAAAGCATCCTAGAGACCGTCTAGAGGGCATAAGTCCATCCTTTTAGTGAGATGAAATAAGTAATTCCTGTACACTGACTCCAAGTAGACAATGTCTTAATCCCAGTCTTATCTTTATGGGTTTTGTCATTGTAGTGTTTTTATCAGGGATCAAAATGTTGTCCACTTAAATTAATTCTTTTGTGGTTTGGACTCAGACAGCAGGTATTACTTGCATAGCTCTTTCCATCGATGCTGGTTTCCAATTAGCTTGCACCTACATGTCAAGAGTTTAGTTTATGCATTCTTTCATTCTTTATGCATTTCTTTTTATTTGGGAAGTATTGAGTTTGATTGACGGGAGCTGAACAGCTCTAAAGCAAAAGCTTTTGGAGATAAGTGAATGAAAACGGCAGCAGAGCGGTGAGTTTGACTGATTTAGCGACATCATCAGGTCAAATTTGTCCAATACTTTGTTTAATGACCAAATTCCAGCAAAACTAAAGACATCCACATCAGCCACAACTGTACATTGAACACTTTTTAGGCTGTGACTAGCTCTGTGTACAGTCTGTGTGCACATATATATATATATATATATATATATATATATTTTAACTCCTTCTAAATGCATGTATGAACTTATATGAGTATGTTTTTAACCATGCTAGCTTCATGTGATGGTTGGTCGGTCCACCACTTTGGTGGCTTAAACAACTATTGGATGAATTGCCACAACATTGCATTTAGCCATTCGTGGTACCCAGAGGATAAACCACACAGACTTTGGTGATCTCCTGACTTTAATCTTAGCATCAGTTTTACATTTTTGGTTCGGGGTGAAATATCTTCAGAACATTTGGATGGATTTCCATACATTTTCTGCAGATATTCACGGCCCATTGAGGATCATTTCTAATCACTTTAGTGACCCCCTGACCTTCATTTAGCACCATCATCAGGTCTGAATGACTGAATAACTGCTAAATTAACGACATTCCCATCATGTTGATGTTTAGCATTTAGCTCAGAATGCTGCCTAGCTTCACTGCAGACTTTTCTTTCTACCACTTTTCCTCTAACTCCAGAAGAATGTCCCCCACACATCCTTTCTACCTTCTTGTAATAACTCTCTCCTGCTTCCTCCTTCTCTTTCACCTCTCTGCATGTCCTTCCTTAAATGTCTCTGTCCCTCCTTCTAACCTCCTTTTTACTGTGCAAGACTTTTTAGGGCTGCTTCTGATATTTTTAGGATGAAACATGACATCAGAGGTTCTCAATCCTGATTGGTTCATGTTCTACAGCATGTATGTCAGTGACAATGCCAGCCCTCTGTGTGGTAGTCATGTTAATTTACTGTAATTAAAATAAAGTCTCCAAACGCTTTGTGGTAATGATTTATTGACCTTTAAATGCAGCTTTAATAAAGGATCAATATCGAGCCAGCCTATCAGCGCAGGCTTTGATTCTGCACTCCTCTTCTCACCAGCTGCCTTCATACAGTCCTTCCTCCTTTTATTCATCCATGTCTCCTTCCATCCCTCCTTCCTCCCCTCCCTCAATCTTCATTTATCCATTTGTGTCCTTGTTTCCCAGCAGTCGGACAGAAATAGCTCCATGTGTACCAGTAGTCAACTGGAATAGATCCATACCAGGACCTCACTGCATGTGTGTGTTACAGTACCACACACACACACACACATACACCCACACACACACAGGGTTAGACGTTCTCCCTGGGCGTTCTGACATTTACACTGTGAGGAGGATGCACCATCTTGCACATCAAAGCCTTCTTAAACTTGGCCTTTGTCGTGCTCTCTCGCTCCCTCTCCAACATCTCCTGTTCATTTTTATCACCAGACGTTTGCTATTTTCAGATGCATTCTTTTTTTTCCAACCTTGAAGGCTATTTTAGTATTAAAATATTCAGATCAATTATTGTTCCTCTATGCACTCTTTCTTATTTTGCTGTTATATAATCGATCGCCTCTTGTCAGCAGCATTAACAGTTCTTTGCATTTGTACTTTGCAGTTGATTGTATCTCCTAATCTCTGTATTCTAATTCCTTTATCCCCATTGTCTGGATGCTCCCACAATCTCAGGGTTCCCAGAGGTTTATAGATTCACTGTGTTGCAATTACTTTGTAGAAATTGGGGGTAATGTGGGGGTGAATGACAAGAGCCTCAGGGCAGCTCTTGCACTATTTTAAATGATATTAAATCAATGCATATGAAATAGAATGACCACAAACTGACTGAAGCACAGCAGAGGAAAAAGAAAAACACATAATTTCATTTATAATTAAATCTATAAAACACAACCTTGTTGTATTCAATACACTGAGGGGGTTTTGCTGCTATAGCTTTACTTGGTCTGCTCATAGACTGTATAAAACATGGACGTAGAATCTATGACGTCACTCTCAGCCCTGCCTCCGCTGACAACCAATCCAAAAGTGGCAAAGCGGGGAGCTGAGGCGGGCTGAATGAAGCCTAATTACTCAAACAAGCCTCCTGAAATTACACCCACCTGTCAATCAAAGCGTCCACACTCTTAATTCTGCATAACTTTAAGCCTTAATATCATTTGAACAGGTGAGTTGTATATAAATTCACCCTCAGTACAGTTTTCATGAACGGGGAAATTAGCTATAGAGACCAAAACTGTTTTTTGTACCAGGCTGTACACGTATTTTGTGCATATTAAGTTGTGCATTTTCAAACTGATCAGATGACTAGTTGATACATTGATTGTATGGTAATCTGAATAATTATATAATAAAAGATTATCCATCTCAAGATGAAAGAGAAAGTGTCAAGTGTTATGTAATGTAGATCATGTAGAGTAATATGTATGGATTAGGTACACACACACACACACACACACACTCATCAGACTTTGGAGACACATTACATTTTCCAGTCACACATTGTTGACTTGATTAAAGTTTAACTATCTGCTCAACTACTAAGGTGTAATGATAAAATATTTGATTAATTTGATGCTTCAAGAATCAATATGTGAAGACATTCCCCTGTGCGCGCACACACAAACGCACGCTCAGCTGTCATTTGTGTTTTTGATAATTATCTGAGTATAGTGGCAGGATAATTTACTGCTGGGTAATTGATCTACGCAATAATCAGAGATACACAGTAGCTAACAGACTAATTTTTACAACTACACACACACACAGCAAGCGTGTGCACACACACACACACACAGGCTCAGTGATTCAGCGTTGAATCAGTGCAGCCAGCCTGGTTTATGAGCTATATTAGGAGTCAGATTTGAGAGTCGCTCTCTGCTGAATTTGATGCTCTGATAGTTCAGGGACCGTTGATGTCAGTGTCACGTGGAAGTGAGTGTGCATGGGTGTGTGTTTTATGTGTGTGATTTCCCTTCGACCGTTTGCTAACCCCTACCCTCAACAGTGATTTCCCAATAATAGCTTAGCAACTAGCAGGCCAAACTGTGGATTTCCTAACATGCTGAAACAGTTCATGGTTCTGTAATGAGAGCTACACGTGATTCGATGAGTTTGGAAAGTGGTGTCTTTTTAAAGCCTTTCCCAAACCAAAAAACACAAGAGCAACAAAGTTTATCTGCTTCAACATAAGCTATAATTGTTAGCATGTCTGGCTCTAGCTTACTACCTATGTTTGCCTACAGTAATACATTATTGTACTTCCAAGGCCAAGAAGCACACCAATAACATTGACTATATGAGTTTGTGGGGTTGAAAACAATTCTGACAAATATCTGTAAAACATTAAAGGTCCAGTGTGTAGAATTTACCTGCATCTAGTGGTGTAATCGCTGCATTGCAATCTCCTCACATCATCCTCACCTACCTGGTGTAAAGGAGAAACAACAGTTGAAAGGCTCTGTCTGGAGTCAGTATTTATTTTGTCTGATCTGGGCCACTGTAGAAACAATGTTTCAATATGGCGGCCTCCATGAAAGAGGACCGGCTCCCACTGTAGATATAAAAGGATAATTTTTAAGAAACAAAAACAAAAAGATTCTTATTAAACATGCATGAAAACATAATTATGAATATTATATTCCATGTCTGCCTTATTCTGAAAATAGAGGCCCCAAATCTTACACACTGGACCTTTAAATGTCCCGGTTTGAAGCCAGTGTCAAAGCACCAAAAACTGCAGTTCAAGCGGCCACTTGAAGCTCACTAGAGAACTTTTCAACCTCCAACTTCCAACTTCACCGCAGAAATAAGCATGTTTACAGCCTGGTACAATCACTCAGCTCGCCTCAGGTCCACCAACGATCCACGTTTGTTGATTTTTAGATTAGCCAAGATGGCGGCGACCAGAGCTTAATATTCTGAGTTTCCAAACCGCTCTTCAATCATTGTGTCATGTAGCTGAACCTGAAGTATGCTAATGTTAGCTGTCTTGCCAAAAGGAAGTTGGGTCTTTTCTAAAACTACCTCCTTCTTTTAGAAAGTACCCAGCAACAAAGAATGTTGCTTTCACAGCGTCCATGGTGTTCCTGGTTTGGGGGTTTGAAAATATGGACAGCCTAGCATGGAGCTAGCATTAGCTTGATTAGTTGGCTAGCTACAGCTGAAAACAACATGACGCTCAGTTAGAAATGAGAAGCCTGCTGTTGTCTACATGTGACTGAAATAAAGGACTCATTGTTTCATAAACGAAAGAACAGTTTCGAGTAGTACTGCCGCTGTTATCTGTATTCGGGAAGTGTAGCAACAGTAGCTAAGAGGCGCTAGTCTCAATTGCATGTGCTCGCATTTTCGTGAACCTGCACCAGTGTTCTGTCATATTTGCACTATTTAGTTGTTTATATGGTTTATTGTGTTTGATTTGTTGTATGCATTTGCATGTGTGTGTGTGTGTGTGTGTGCAGCAGGGGGAGGCTAACCCAGAGCTGGCTGTTTTCCAGAGCCAATTTTCAGCCTGAAAGCGGGAGATAAACACAGCACTGCTCGGAAAGGGAGTAAGAGGATGACAGAGCGTGGGGAGGGAGGCGAAAAAAAGGAAATTTGAGTTTACAGGCCAACCTGGGACGGAGTAAGAGGATGATGGAGAGCGGGGCAAGACGAGAATAAGAGAGAGGAAAAAAGAAGCAAAAGAGGTGGAGGAGCAGGAGAGAGATAGTGAAGAAGAGAGGATTATAGATAGAGGAGAAGAGGGCGTGATGAGAGCAGTAGAGGATGGGAGGACGAGCTGGAGTGGCGAGTGGAGGACCCTTGGTAGAGGAGGGGGTGTGTAGGAGGGTGGTCATTATGAGTCATGTCCAGGGAGGGTGCATGCTGCTGGGGGAGACAGCTCACTGACAGTCCCAGGCATGTAAAGGCCTTTCTGGAGCTCCACATTATGTGTGTGGTGTCATTGGGGAGAAGAAGGACAGACAGACAGACAGATAGAGGTCAAAGTAAAAGTAGGACACAACAGTCCTCTCCTCTCCTCTCCTCTCCTCTCCTCTCCTCTCCTCTCCTCTCCCTCTCCTTTCTTCTCCTCTCCTCTCCTCTCCTCTCTTCTCTTCTCTTCTCTTCTCTTCTCTTCTCTTCTCTTCTCTTCTCTTCTCCTCTCCTCTCCTCTCCTCTCTCTCTCCTCTCCTCTCCTCTCCTCTCTTCTCTTCTCTTCTCCTCTCCTCTCCTCTCCTCTCCTCTCCTCTCCTCTCCTTTCCTTTCCTTTCCTTTCCTTTCCTTTCCTTTCCTTTCATCTCCTCTCCTCTCCTCTCCTCTCCTCTCCTCTCCTTTCCTTTCCTTTCCTTTCCTTTCCTTTCATCTCCTCTCCTCTCCTCTCCTTTCCTTTCCTTTCATTTCCTTTCCTTTCCTATCCTCTCCTCTCCTTTCCTTTCCTTGCCCTTTCGTTGTGTAGGGGCAGATTTACCGCAGCATTACAAGACCAGACAGATCTCTGCACACACACACACACACAGACACACACCCTCACCTTGTTCTGCTTTATTAGCGCCCCAAAGCTAACTAGCTTTATGTGAAAGGTCGTACACGTTTTTTTTTCCCACTCAGTCTCTCTCCATCTCTCTCCATCTCCCTCCGTCTCTCTCCGTCTCTCTCCATCTCTACATCTCTCCTCCTCTCACAGTCTAAATAAATATTCCATAATAGTCTGAGCCCACGCTGTTGGGCTGTATTAGAGGGACAGAGAGCAAAAGAGAGAAGCGGGAGAGGGGGGGAGTCAGATAGAGGAGATATTGATGAATCATAGGGGAGAGAGATGGAGAATGTGAAAGTGAGAGGGTGACGGGAAGGGGGGAGGAAAGGGGGAGTGTAAACCAGCAGGATGGGATGTTTGTTGTTGTTGTGTTAAACCCTGCAGCTCTGACTCTGCTTTCTAATCCAGGCACCGGCTTATTCCTGGACGCGATCTCTGCCACAACTTGTGACAAATTTGTCACCTCTACTGCTGTTCCCCCCCTTTTCTCATTTTCACTCAACACGGAGTTCCACCCCCTCCACCTCCTCCTTCTCCTTCTCCTCCTCCTCCACCATTTTGGTCTTTCTCCTTTTATTTCAGCAGTTTGTTTTTCTCTGTTTTTTTCTTATTATTCCACTGGTAAGGTAACCTTCCTGTCTTCTCCTACTCTTGCCCTCCCTTCTGTCATCAGGCTGTCCTCAGTGGAATAATCATATCGTCATTTGTTTACATTAACCATACAAGGACCTCATGTGGCATTTTACAGCTAATCCATGTTTTTTTCCTTTTTCATAATAGTTTATTTACAGTGAGAAGTCAGGGAGTTTTCTGCACTCAGAACAGAACACTTAATCCCAAAGTTTAGCAGAAACACCAAATTTGGGGATACGTGGTTCTTACTGGACATTAATGGTATGAAAAACTATAATGTGAAGCGATGACACACAGCCTAGTTTGTTGTTTAGTTTGTTTGTCTTGTCCTCCTCCTCCTCCTCCTTCAGTCTCCTCTCTGTTGATGCTCTGTTCTTCCTCCTTTTCTCTCGGCTCGATGACAAACATGTGGCTGCTGTGATGAAGGAAGCCAGACAGGGAAGGCATAATGACACCCCGTGACATAAATGTCCTCCAGGTGTTTACTGTGGAGTATTTCCATTGTCTGTGTGTGTGTGTGTGTGTGTGTGTGTGTGTGCGTGCATATTTTGTTTGTCTAAGCAACCTCGTGTGCATGTCAGAGACAACACACGTAGCTGCAGTTCATTCAGTGTGTGTGTGTGTGTGTTATCAGAGTGTAAATTTGCCAAGAAATAACAGTTATTTGGTGGCTTTTGGGTGGAAACTGTGCCCTGATGGTGGGTTAGCCTCATTTCTGTGTGAGTGTGTGATGAGGTCATTGTCTGTTGAGTATAGTAATCACAGTGCTGCCTTGAGGTCTGCAGTTGAAGAGAGGCCACCAAGCCAATTGTCCCACTCAACAAAACAAACACACACGAACAAAGCAGAGTGAAGCCTGACAAAATTAAAATTACACCAGAGAATATAACATAACACACACACACACACAGTGTGGATTTGATATGTGTGAACACCTTTATGTGGATCCTAGCTGTGACCTTGGCTGCTTGTCTATCCCTTCTCAGTCACTTCCTGTCCTGTCCTCTCTTGTTGTTGTTGTTGTTGTTGTTGTTCTTCTTCTTCTTCTTCTTCTTGTCCCTAACGTGTGATGTTTCTAAAGACTGTCAGAGCTTTGCTTCTCGGCGGCACAGTCACACCAGAGCTGCTTAATCTGACAATAATGAGATCCTCTCAAGTCGATAGACAGCGGCTTAACTGCACTTATCAACACCTCTAGATTTCACTGTGTGTGTGTGTGTGTGTGTGTGTGTGTGTGTGCCTTTGTGTGTGTCTGGCTATATTTACATCAGTCAATACATATGAATGTGTGTTACACAGAACCATCTGGGAAGTTGTTTGAAAGAGGGACAAAAATACAGGTCATGTGACTGGATGAATAGTCTACCACTGTCTAAATAATAAATGGACTGTACTTATATGGCACTTATGTAGCACCTTTCTAGCCTTCAGACCAATCTATATCTACTATTTGCAGTTTGGGGACGAGCTGAACCACCCCTATCTGAGCTACAGCCACCCCTATCTATCAGCTAGCCACTCTTTTAGAAGAAGAAAAGCTTTGAGTGTTGTTTGCTCGTCTTTCCAAGAAGAAATACTCTCCAGGTGTATGATTTAACTGATGCTAGCAGCATCTATGCTAACCTCTTTAGCAGCTGCCATTGTTGTTTTCAAGCCAACAGTCGCTTCTTGCACACGTTGTCCACACACCTAGTGTCAAACCACACATCGTGAGATCTCGTGATTTTGTGAGGTTTCAATCTCGAATACTAGAGACCAGATGATGCTTTTTGCACAAAGTAACTGAAAACCAGTACATTATACTGAAGACCAGTACATTATACTGAAGACCAGTACATTACACTGAAGACCAGTACATTATACTGAAGACCAGTACATTATACTGAAGACCAGTACATTATACTGAAGACCAGTACATTATACTGAAGACCAGTACATTATACTGAAGACCAGTACATTACACTGAAGACTGGCACACTGCTTCTGTCAGTCGTAACTCAGTCAATTGAAATACATACATTCATACACACACTGCTAATTCACTCTGTACAGTCGAGGCGAGTCAATTGAGGATGACCAGCCATTAAATTTAATGTAGAGATGATATATAAAAATGCTAGACTAAGACTATAAGATCTTGGCATATAATCATCAGAGTCAGACTTTTTCTTTAGGTTTAAATGAATCCAGTACTGTTGAAGACAGGAAGTGCTAATGACTGAAGCAGCATGACTTCTCATGATGAAGATCTGCTGAAATATAAACAAACAGGCTAAAAACATATTTTAAAGGGAAATTACAGGAAGATAGCGAACACAGTGCTTAGCCAGATTTGCCTGTGTGGATACATCAAAGTTTGCAGTCCCCCCTAATGAGTGAACCTCTTTGCACTTTGCATCCCGGCTCTATCTGACCTGTAACACTCTCGTGTCACTGACATTTTACACCCCACATCCATGTGGCCTAACAGCTTAATTGCTTAGATCTCTTGTGTGTGTGTGTGTGTGTGTGTGTGTGTGTGTGTACGTCTTTGTTCGGGTTTTTGCTTAAAGTGTCATGCAGCACTTTGCTCTGTTGCAGGGTGATCCCAAAGGCAGCAGTTGACCTCTTGTACATCTTTTAAGATCATGTCTGTTGTAGTGCTATGCTTGGGTGATGTTAAACAGCAGAGACAGTAAAGATAAAAGAGAGAATCACATGTTTGTTCCTCCAGCGATGTCCCACTTTACATTCAAACACAGCTGAGTTCACAGAACTCCAGTGATCTGTTTCGGAGATACCAAAGTGTCGGTTCAGAAGATGTTTGTACCTGATGGTGGATGTCAGGAGAATCATTTGGAATCATCTTCTGGGGACCTTGAATATGTATGGACCTACCTATTTTTTGCCATTCTAGTAGCGTTGCTCTAGGGATGGCAATGTCAGTTGATCTGCCACTTTGGTCCAGATAAAAATATCTTTTTTGGATGAATTGCCATAAAATTTTGGGACAGACATTCATGGCCCTCAGATGATGAACCCTGCTGACTTTGGTGTTCTTTTGGTGACTTTACCTCTAGCGCTACCGCAAGGTTGACATTTGTGGTTTTTAGTGAAATGAATTGTAACTCTGGTGATTCACTAACTTCTCATTTAGCACCGCCATGCAAAAGTAACGACACTCTAATCAGTGTTAGCATCCTAACACGGCTAACTAGGATGATACTGTAAACATTATTCCTGCTAAGCGCTGTCATTGTGAGCATCTTATCATGCTGATGTTAGCAGCTCATAGCGCACTGCTGTGTCTAGGTACCTCACAGACTGCTAGCATGGCCATTGGTGCTTAATCCTGTTTACTTTCCAAAGGGATGCTAACAACAGTGAGATACGGTGTAAAAGACTATTTGCTAACAGGTAACAGCATCAGTATATTCCGTTAGCCTTCTATTTATCCTGTTTACTGATACTCAGGCAGTCTCTGTGTCCAATTACCTCCAAATGCATCTCATGAATTTTAGCAGTAATGGCTCTTACCCAACAAACAGATTGAGTCTTGCTATAGGTCAGACATTAAACTCCATTATCATAGCGCTGTTGATGACAATAATTACGTTGCATAGCTTTCCGCCCATTGGTTATGTACATTTTGTTTGTGCAAGCTGCAGCAAAAATATGGTAAATATGTCAACTGCAACCTACAATATCTAATCTATTGTTACATTGAGATGAAGAAACATGGTCCCAGGCCCAGATGAGATACTGGACTGTAAGATACAGACCTGTGTCCATATATATAAAATATATCAGGCTTCTGAGAACAGGAGTGCTGTTGTAGCAGAAAATCTTCTTTTCTCATCCCTATGAATGAATTACTGAGTAACGCGGGATCAGCAATCCTATTCTGGTGGTTTAGTACATTTAGTACAAATAGTCAATTATTTGACTATTTCACATAAAGTTAGGATTTTGGGTAACAGACACCATGCCTTATTAATGTAGCTAATCTGCAATACTAAAAAAAAATGGAAACTGGCATGAATTTGGTTCATTTCAAATCTGTGAATCTTATTTTCTGTGATAAATCAGCTGAAGGTAATGGTAGTGTATACACTAGTTTATGAAGAGGGCTGTTTTATGTTTTATTAGATTTGAAGAATTTGTACAGGGTCACAAGAGGAGGAAATAAAGTGGCCACAGATGATTAGAATCTCCTGATTGGAGATGAGAGAAAGAAAAAGAATTGAGCCATGAGTTGGCAAAAATAAAAGAGCATCAAGAATGACTACTTCAGAGAAAACATCATTTGTGTTGGGATGATAATGAGACCGAATCAAATGAAATAATTAACAGAATTAGACCGGAGGAGAGACAGGAAAAGAGCAGTGGAAAGGAAGCACAGTGAGAGAGACAGGCAGAGAGACAGGCGGAGAGACAGGCAGAGAAGGATCTTTATACAGCAGACACATGGTCTGTATTGATCACTGAGCCATGTGACTGTCCCCGGGGTGTGTTATGGTCCTCTGTAAGTGTCTCTTGCCCACGAGCGTGCTCGCCTGTCTGTATGGGTGTCGTCATGCCGTCTGCATGTCTCAGCGTGTTAAGTATGCGGGGATTGGAAGTGGCGTCTGTGTCTGCACTTGAACTTCATTGTGTTTAGCATTTCTCCAGGCAAACAAGCTCAGATGTAAAATGACAATCAAACCCAAATGATTGAGGCAGGGGCACAAAATCCAGCAGCAAATGAATATTTTTGTGTCTCATTCACGTCCCAGAGTGACAGTGGAAACACCTCTCGACTTAAGTGTGACACTGCCAGGGTTTGTGCTACAAGTGTCAGACACCTTCAGATACTTTAAGTGTTCACCAAACCAACACCAAAGTGTTCACTAACCCTAAGACCCTAAGACACAAGTTTTACTGCTGGATTGTTTCTGTTTCTTTGCAGCCGAACAACCAATGTAGAAACTGTACTTTAGCTATAGCCGGCTAGCAGCAGACGCGCATTCGTGCCTGTGGGAGTGTGTCTGTGTTTCTTTGTGTTCAGCTCAGCCTCTTTACTTAGCTCTGAACTCACCGACTTTGCGTCATTTCATGAATATGTGTGTTTGCATTAAAGGTGCAGTGTGTAGAATTTAGTTACATCTAGTGGACTAATTGCTGCATTGCAATCTCCTCACATCACCCTCACCTACCTAGTGTGAAGGAGAAACAACACTTTAAAGGCCCTGTCTAGAGTCAGTGTTTAGTTTGTCTGTTCTGGGTTACTGTAGTAACACGCTGTTTCAACATGGCGGCCTCCATGAAAAAGGACCCGCTCCCACTGTAGATATAAAAGGAGAATTTTTAAGTAACAAAAACAAAAAGATTCTTATTTTCAGATGATTATACCTTCATGAAAACATAGTCATAAATATCATATTGCATGTCTGCCTTCAGAAAATAAAGTCCCCAAATCTTACACACTGCATCTTTAACTTTGTACGCGCTGCCTTTAAAAATGTGCTCTGTCTGGCACAATAGTGCTTTAAGCTAAAAGCTAATGTTACCATGCTAACGTTACCAAGATGCCCACACTTACAATGTAAACTTGCTAAAGTTTAGCAGGTATAATGTCAGTTAGTTCAACCATCACAGATAGGGCTGGGTATCGTTTAAAAATTTTCGATACCAGTACCGATACCAGTACCCTTAAAATGATACCGATACCAATTGAGTACTTCATTCGATACTTTTTTTCAATTTCATTCGATATTAATCATGTGAAAAGAAAGCAATCAGTTGCGTAAATGTCACCACTCCTCCCCATTCAAAGATTTTTACACAAATACATTAGGGCTGTCAAAATTGCTCCAAAATGACAGAAGGACAAACTAATAAAACGAGACAAGATAATTACTTGTATAAGGTATTTTTATTTCAGTTTTAACATGTCTTTGAAAACATACACATTACCCAAAATAAGTAAATGAACTAATGGCCTATACCATAAAAAATGAGCTGTGCTTCATCATGTTACTAGTATTCCCCGTTTTCCCCGAAATAATCGCCACAGCGTGTAGTACAGTCATACTTTTGAACGTTTTGCTGTACCGTCATACAAACTATTGTTGTTGCGGTGGTGGACCAATCACACGGCGCATTGAATCGAAGAACGCTTGCGGTGATTGGCTGCGAGCAAAACCATAGAAACAGTCATTTTTTTCTTGATCTGGGTACAAAAAGAACCGATTGCAGGTATCGTTTGACAGGTGCAGTTTCCATACTACTTGGTACCGAGTTGTTTCGGTCGATACCTTTCAGGTATCGAGTACCGATACCCAGCCCTAATCACAGACATTGTTCCAAGACAAGATATTTAATGAACTATGCTATGCTTTGGATGTTCATGGTCCCCAGAGGATGGTTCCTAATGGTTTCAGCTCACCCTCACCTTTCCTCTACTCAGGCCAAAATGTATATGTCCAATTTAAAAATCTAATCAGGAGAAAGCCATGAAATGTCTTGAGCACTTTGATGCTCTCAAGAGGATGTAACCTTTACACGTTGGACTCGTCTGTTGACCTTTGTTAGCCATTCAAAATGTTTTATGACAAAATAAAGCAAAATATGCTTCATGATTTAAAGGCCCAGTGTGAAGGATTTAGTGGCATCTAGTGGTGAGGATGCAGATTGCAACCAGCTGAGTACACTTTGACCTCATCCTCCCCTCTCAAGTGTGTAGGAACTTATAGTGGCATCAAAACACGAACACGAAAGACAAGAAAAGAAAGGAGAGGATCATTTTAAAGTAACAAAAACACAACAATGCTTATTTTTAGGTGAATATACACTAATGAAAACATAGTTATGAATATTATACTCCTTATCTGCCATATATCCCTTTAAATCTAACACACTGGACCTTTAATGGAAGATTACTCCAAATCAGACCATCAGATCTGACGTCATCCTTAGACTAAACATCACACAAGCAGCGACGGCGACGCATGGGAGCAATTATATATACATTCATATGTGACTACATTTACATACGGTATAATGTTTGTATCCACTTCCACTTCCACACGCTAATGAGAAGCAGAACAGAGCAGACGCTTGCTTGTTGCAGGAATGTGCACGGCATTCAGACTCTGTGTGTGTGTGTGTGTGTGTGTGTGTGTGTGTGTGTGTGTGTGCTCTGACAAACGTGTCCCATCCGGGAGATAACCTTGATAGCGGGTGAGAAAGCTGTTGCTAGGTAACTATAGAGCGCTAGTGTACCTCCGACTGCGTGCAGTTGTAACGCTTCCAGTTCAAGGTCTTATGGGTAAGAATAATCAATACATAAAACATATATTTCATCTTTTTTAAATGTACTGTACTGTTCTGTTACAGACCCTAACCATGAACTTTTTGTTGGGGTATGACTGATGGAGGGAAATAGGGGGATATAGAGGGAGAATCATAAACAGATGGAGCCTTAAGCACTTTAGATGTGCTTGATGCTCAGTTCTACTAATAGAAGTTATGATTAAAAAAACATGTCTCTCATTTCCGCGTCTGTTCTGATGTGGGTGACACGGAAACATCTCATCAGGCTGATTATTTCTGTCACAGTGATGGTAACACAGTTGTTTACAGGACATCACTGCTGTTTCTAGCTGAAGGATTTGTTATTTTCCAGTCAAAACAAGTTTTCCAGTCACATAATTGCCGCTTATTAATCACATACACATCTTAAAAAGTTCCAGTGCCAGAAAACAGTGGAATGCTCCCTCTGGGTTGGGGGCGAGTTACTGCTCCAAGCAAAGGAGTTCAAGTATCTCGGGGTCTTGTTCACGAGTGACGGGAAAATCAAGCGTGAGATGGATCAGCAGTTTGGTGCAGCATCTGCAGTGTTGCGGACGTTGTACCGGACCGAAAGAATGAGATACAAGCGGCCGAAAAGAGCTTCCTCCGCCGGGGGGGCGGGCTCAGCCTTAGAGATAGGGTCAGAAGCTCGGACATTCAGGGGGAGCTTGGAGTAGAGCCGTGCTAAACCTGCTGCCACCGCGACCCAATCCCGGATAAGCGCAACACAATGGATGGATGGACATCTTAAAAAGTGAACATGGATATAACATGAAGACAACCTTCCTCCTAGCTCCTCACATGTAGGTTGACACCTCGAGGTCAACAAGATGCCATGTTTGACCTCTCAGCTCTGTGCTGTGTGTGGAGCTCAGCTTATCTCCGTCGCACTGCTTCGTTCTGCGTCTCAGAGACTCGGAGGCGTTCCCCGCTCTGATTGGTTTCAATGGGGGCCGGCGTGTTTGAAACAATGTCGGTTAGATAATAAGAGTTGTTTGAGCAGGAGTTCAATCGAGGAGCACTCTTGTATCCATGGAGACTGCCTCCCGTGGTAAGCTGAGTGTGTGGTCATAGCAGGGGTTAGAGTTTCACTGTGTGTATAAATAGCAGGTTATAATGGAAACAAACCCATCGTCCTGGTAAAAGCCTACAGTGTACAGTACAGTGCACCACACACTACTACTACTACTTCTACTACCACATGCTACTCCTCCGGCAAACTCCTCCAAGACACGCTGTGTTTCAATTTTTTTTCAATGTTTTCAGTTCTGTATGTAGTACACTGTGTACACTATGTACCTCCTGTCGTAGTGTGCTATCAACACACAATCGAGTTCAGTGCACTTTCGAGAAATAACAACTGCAACATTCACTGCTTTTTCTCCAAATTTCAACCAGAATTGCAAGCAGAGAATTAGAAGCAACACTTTGACTGCCCTCCCTTTCTGCCATGTAGCCAAAATGGCAACCACTGAGGGGTGTCACAGTACACTGTATTTTCCCATATACACCCTTTTCACAGCAGCCATTTTGACGTGAAAAGAGTGGCTTTCTTGAGTGGCGCTCAAGGCAATCCAGGCTTTTCTCGTCTGTTGTTTCCCGTTGGTGGAACGTCCTACCAGATCCTACCAGATCAGGGGCATCCCTCTCTACCTTTAAAAACCTCCTGAAGACCTCCAGCTCTTCAGAGAGGACCTCCTCTACAACACTACCAACAACCGGACATGATAAATCTACCCTTCTATTACTGTCACAGTACTTATGTTATAGTACTTAACATGTCCTAGTCGCACTTTACCATGATTGTATCCCTTTTTTTGGATAAAAGCTAAATTACCAAATGTCAATGAAATAGTTAAGGGTTAACTGGTGTTTTTAATTATACTAATTAAGGTTTCATTCCATTTATTGCAGCAGAGACTTTGCAGTGAGCCAACATGCACCACAGCCTGACTCTGTTAGACCTGAATGGAACAGAACCTTAATTAGTATTGTAACGGACTGTTGATAACACTGTTGCTGTTGGGATTGTGTTGTGTTCAGTTAAGTTGGAAATACTGCAGTGTATGGGTTTGCAGGACGTCTGTGGGGGTGGCGTGGTCGGAGAGGGGCTGTGAAGCCTGTCAGTCATGCCAGTTGCCCATGACAATGATGGGTGTGTGATAGCCAACAACAATGGGCATCAGATAGAGGCAGCCTAAAGAAGGCCTCTAATTTCTAAAGACAGTTGATTTTATTGGCTGAAATTACAGTTGCTTCCAGATTTTAGCAGTTGTAGCTGGCTAGATAATTAAGCCAATGTTAGCTTGTTTAAAATGCTGTTTAAAATGCTGCCTCAAGCTGACTTTGGTCGTTTTATAACCATGAAAAAGGGTCTTAAATATGTCAAACATGCATTTGAGCTACATACATGATATCTTGCTAAAAAACGAAGGCTTGTATTGCAACTTGTCCCAGTTTGGCTTTTATTAACTTTACAAGTGGAAAGGCTTTGAGGATGGAGTTTGACCGACGTGTTTGGCAATGACGGCACTATCTTGGGTAAAGTTGGCCAGGGTAGCTAGAGTGTAAACTTCCCTAAATACAACAAGGAGCAGGATAGAGCTGCTAACGTTAGCCTAAAACTCTGATAGCAATAGCAATAGCAACAAATACTAGACTCTCGCAAAGCTGTTAATGATACGCTCCTTGAAAATAATGCTCGGTATCTTACTCCTGAAGGTATTAGGCTAACAGACACACAAACATTCCACACACTTTGGCTCATGTATTTGTAGTTTCAGAAAATCCAAAGCCCAACAGGCCTGTCGTGTCTAGTTACAGTTGCTAAACTATGCTAATACTTAATCGCTGTTCAGGGTAAAGGTTTAGCAAACAGTAAATGAGCATAAATTAAAAGCATTAAGTATAGCTAGGTCTATCGACATGTTGCTGAATCATGTAGAAATAAGACTGCTGAATGACAGTGAAAGTACTCTGATGAACGGCACTGATAGATACTGATGTAAACTTCCATGCATCATGTTGTCAGCGTGCATTAGCAACATGCATGTTGGTGCAAATTCATTGTATTAACCAGCAGTGCAATAATGCAGTCGACTACAGTGTGCCTGCATTGATCGCTTCGTCTTATAATCACTTCCTGTCTCTGTGCTTCCTGTCCCACATTTTGTCTTTACGTTCCCTCTTCATTCATCTGTCTTTTTCTCCTGGTCCTGTATCCGCTTGGAAAGTCTCTGTAATTCAATCACACCACTTCCTGTTTACCTGACAGCGTGTGTGTGTGTGTGTGTGTGTGTGTGTGTGTGTGTGTGTGTGTGTGTGTGTACAGCTGAGCAAATATGGATCGGTAGCTCGGAACTAATCACCACTCGTCATCCTGTCCTGTGTACTTCTTTGCCAACTGTTGTGCACACAAACAGAAACACATGCACAGAAATGTCTCATTCATAATGAACCTGCAGGCTGTTGCACCAGCTAAGAGGGAGGGAGGGACTTCTGCCGTCATTTAGCAAACACAGGCTGCAGCACACCAGTTTAGCTCCAATGTTAAGATGTAACTTCAAATCTACACTTAGCATGTGCAAGTCATTCCTTGCTGTCATGGTGGAGAGTTTAATGTTAGAAAAGCCAATCAGAATATGTTTCTTTAATATTTTTACATCTTATATTATTTATGACCTTATATATGTGTGATACCTCAGTAAATCAAGAGTCTACACCTATCTAGCAACTCCACGAAGCTGTGCTAAGGCACAGGAGTGATTTAATTTACTCATACTTAAAGGTCCAGTGTGTGTGATTTAGTGCAATCTAGTGTTGAAGTTGCATATTGCAACCAACTGAATACACTTTGCCTCATCCTTCCCTTTTAAGTGTGTATGAGAATCTACAGTGGAGACGAAACAAGAACATGAAAGGCAAGGAGAGGAAGGAAATGTAGAGCCAGTGGCTGGTTTGTCCGTTCTAGGCTTCTGTAGAAACATGGTGGTCCGTCATGGTGGACCGGCTCCTGCTGTAGATCCAATTCTTCTCATTCTAAGGTCACGAAAACATGACATTTTATTGCATTTCTGCCATATTTTGCCAATATATCCCCTTAAACCTGACACACCGGACCTTTAAGTATAACATTTAGCACGTGTTAGCATGCTGATGTTTGGTAATTTACTTAAGTAAATCTGAAGTTATTTTGCAGGTCATAAATCAGGAGGATTTATCCTCCAGATATCATGAACGTCTGTTCAAAATTCTCATATCAATCTGTCCAATATCTGTTTAGATATTTCTGGATCAAAGCGGTGGACCGACCCACATTGCCCTCTCTAGAGTCATCAAAGTACAACAGAAGCGATCGATGAGTTATTGTTGAATTATTAATGAGGTTAACGGACAGAGATGTGTCTGTATCATATGCCAACTGGGTCATATGTGACAGCATACATTACTCTCATTTTAATAAAAAACATCCCTTGTTAGCGACATCCTTCTTTGACATTTAACCTGAAGCTGTGAGACGGAAAGGTTTTTGTGATTCAGCGGTCAAATTGGAGAATAAAGATGGAGGAAAGGAAAGATAGCAGGGGAGGGAGGCGAGGAGGGGAAACGGGTGAGGGGATGGGAGGAAAGAAGTGAGGAGGGAGGAGAGGAGGAAGAAATCAGAGAGAAGAAAAGGAGGCAGATACTGAGGAGAGGATGAGAGAGGAGACGGGAGTAATTGATCAGGTAATAGAATCAGAACGATGGCTTGGTCTGTTGGCTTCATCTGGGAGTTGGTTTATCACACACACAGCTCTCTCTCTCTCTCTCTCTCTCACACAAACACACACACACACACACCCTCCATCCTGTGTTCTTTTACTCTCATCCTCCCTCCTCCGTCGGAGGCCTCAGAAACAGATGTGTCAGGATCACACGTGTGTGAGGGAGCACACAGAAGTGCTTATCAGTGTTTCTGCTTTCATGTGTGTGTGTGTGTGTGTGTGTGTGTGTGTGTGTGTGTAAATTCAGCAAAGATATGATGTGTGTATTTATAGTTAATGAATTCAGCCAGCTGCACCTCTCACTTCCTGTGGCACCGTCCGAACAATACTCATCTGTGTGCGTGTGCATGTTTTTGTGTGTGTGTATTCTCTGTTTGTGTTGTTGTGTTTACATGTCCATCACTGCATGCACGTGCGGCTCCACGTCCTTGTCTATGCGTCGGCATGCATCCATCATGTGACGTCGTCCAGTCTGACAGCACACAATTATTGGCCGCTGTTGTCCCATAATGCAGCTGTCAATCAATGAAATCGTCCCATGGCAGCACTCCGAGTGACAGAGATGGTCCGGGGTCAGTGTGGGCATCAATTCTAATCTATTCTAGTCCGATTTAGTTCTAAACTCTTCATTCACACAGATCCTGTGAGAGCAGAGCAGCATTATATATTCAGAAATGTGACAAATAATAATAAATAACTGAACAACTAATGCAGAGACATCAGTTTATAAATGTTTTAAGACATCTGAAAACACGCCAGTGTTTTGAATGATAGTTTGTAGTTTGTATAATTATCTGCACTGAAAAGTATAATTACCATCAAATAAAATATTCATGTCGTCATTGTCCAATGAAAATCACATATATCCAAAAACACAGTCATCAGTGAACCGTTTAATATTTGAAATGGATTCACGTAGATTGTCAGTGAAAGTGGATATTCGTGTTATTTTTAATAAATGTAACAATGTTACGAGCCTAGGTTTGCAAAAGGGTGGAAAGTTTCTGGAAATTTACAGAAACTTTCCATGGTGATTAACTGTAAATTGGGGGTAATTTAAATGAACTGTATCATATCCAAACATAACTATAAACATTTTGTTTTGTCATAAGCAGACATGCAAAATAAAACAATTAAAAAACATTTGAACAGATTTATTTGTAAGTAGAACTTTATCAAGTTTGAATTATTTTATTGAACAATATTATGTAGTCCACCAGCTCAAATGTGTGTCTTCAATAGTCTCTGTGTGCTCTGGGCTCTAAAGTGTGGTCCAGGTACAGAAATCACCTGTGCAGGTAGGGGGCGTGGCCTCAATAGCCCTGCAGTAAGCAGTGTGCTATGTGCATGTGATTGAGGAATAGCAGATATTCAAGTGTACCTGCATGAAATCTGGTCATTTTAGTCAAGATTATGCTAAAATATATTTTCCCCAGCTATATTTAAGTTCCCTGTTATGGGCCAACCTTTAATTTTGTAAATTCCTGGTTTATTCCCATAAATTCCCGTTAATTCCCATGGAAAGTTTTCATATTTAGAAAATTCCCGGAATGTTGCAACCCTATACGAGCCTCGACTCTCCTGTTCATGTCCACCTCAGGTGGTGAACTATCAGTATCACAGACATGTTTCCACAGAGCACATTGACCTAAGTTTTTATTATTATTATTTTAGTAAAATTTGACATGATATGTTGCATCAGTGTGACTGAGAGATTCATCACAGATTCATTAAAAAAAAGTTATAACAAATATTTTAATAGTTGAACAGCTGGAGACAAGATGTCTCTGACTTCACTGTGAAGTTGTTCTATATAATAATGATAATAATAACTGCTGCATGATCAACTTTTAGACTCACATAATAGAACAATATCAGATCAAATTTGTTTGTACGTGATGAGATTTAAGGTGAGCACAGACAAACTTTCATCCTTGCCCTTTTTCTGTCTAGAAATGTCAGACAATAACAAAAAAAAATATGGACATCATGATTTTCCAGACCCAAGGTCACATATTAAATTTGTTTTTCAGGTGGCTGACAGAAAGAAACTGCAAAATATTCAGTCTGTTCTCCTGCATGACAAAAAAAAGCCAGCAAAATCCTCAAAGTATGAGAAGCTGGAACCAACAAATGTTTGGAATCTTTGCTCGGATAATTCATTTTTCATTCACAAAACATTTGGAATGTGTTCCTGAAACTGACTGACGGAACCAAATCATAGCAGTCAAGTTTTTCCAGAGTTTTAACCACGTCTCTCTCTCTCTCCTCTCTGCTGTCGGTCTATGTACATATGAGTTACTTCATGCACCTGCAGCCTTGTTGCACGTGAATCTTCATCAGTGGACGGAATTAATGAAGATCTTATGATGCGTTTGAAAGCCCCAGAAAAAGTCAGTATTTTGAGTTACAATGATCTTTAGGGCTCTGATTTTAAAGGTCAGTTGGTTTACTGACGGCCGTCCATGTTTAATATTTGAAGGACAGACGTGAAGATGTCTTTAAAAACATGCTGATGATGAATTAAGGTACACGTGCCATGTAATCTATCAGCCCTCTGTTTATGTATCGCAGACATCTTTAATTCACGATGCATTCAATGTTCCAAATACTATCTCAACTGATTTGTCAGTGATGATGAATGAGATCTACAGAAGTGTGCGCTGCAGCACTCCATTATAGATCAGCTAATTACTGCACAGTTAGAGCAGGAGAGAAGTTTTCAGCACTCCACAAATCGATGTGCAATTTTCAAAATAAGCTTTCTTTTCTTCTTTTATAATCATCTACAAAAAGCTAAATTAGGATCGCTCGTTTGTAACGTGAATGCTGCTGCTGATGCCGGGCGTGTCTGCGGTCTGTATTAATGTGTTTGTGTTTTGTTTTCCCGTCTATGATTATAACTGCACTGCCTTCTGTTTTAATGGCTCAGCGCTCCCTTTGGCTTTGCTTTGATATACACAGAGCGCCCCAGGAAAATGAGAATCAGGCCGTTTGAAAGACGTTCAAATACACAATTAGTGTGTTTGCTAGCAGCAGCTCGTACGGGTCGATGGCGAGGAGAGATGCTCTATACTTACAGTAATTAATGAGTTAGTCTGACTCCCAGGAAGAAGGCTGTGGGCATAAGTCTGGCATCAGCTGAATTCTCCTCCCCTCCTCTTATCTTCAGACGCTGTTTTGCCACGGCAGCGTCGCTGCATCCCGAGCTGAAGATGACTGTGATTGGTTTAAAAGAGATCCAAACAAAGCAGAGTGTTTTCCCCTGTACCAGAAGGACAATGGGTTCATACAGCAAAGCGTGGAGACCGTCAGTGCGTTCACCGTGTTAATGAACCGAGGCCGTATGACTGCATGGAGCTCAGCTGATCCGGGTACAGCCGTCAGCTGAATATCTACGTCTCCATGAAGTGACATTTGTTCTCTCAGAGGAAGCAGATGTTGTTTTAGACAATCTGGAAATAAGGATGTCACACTCTCACACTGTCAACACTCTCATTATGGCAATATGAATGTCCCTCTATGTGTGTGTGTGTGTGTGTGTGTGTGTGTGTGTGTGTGTGTGTGTGACTCCCTGTGCTTCGGCTGGCGTGCACAGCGCACTTACCCATGTATAGGGAGAGCTAGAGGATGCTTGTTGCCTAGCAACCGCCTCTATGCAACTCAGCGCTCCCTAGTTGTGATTGTGTGTGTGTGTGTGTGTGTGTGTGTGTTTGTAGGAAGGGAAACAGGCTGCAGGCTGAGGTGTTGCAGCAACATCATGAAATCAGTATTTTCCCAGAGTTCTGCTGCGGCACCGCACAAAAAAAAACGTGTGTGTGTGTGTGTGTGTGTGCATACATGCGTGTGTGTGTTTGCAGCAGGTGCAGCACATAACCCACAGTCACTTAGATGGACTTTACGATTGGTTTGTACAGACTGGTTTGATTGACAGCTCCTTCAGTCTCCACTCCGTTTTGTTGCACCTGTTAGAGCGGGACAAATCGCCCTGTCATCCCTCTGATTGGTCCAGAGAGTTTTGGCTTCCCAGCATAGCACAGCAGCGGCGTGAGTGTGCAGAGCTAATAAACAACGACACACACACCACTTGTATGCTTCATTCTGCACTCGTGGTGTTTTGCCAAAAAGAAATGCACATCCAGAGTCACATAACAGTCCCAATATTGAAAACATATTACATTATCAGTAAGTTCTCGTGTGTCTCATTCCTCTGCGCTGAGCAGTCTGACCTGTTTCCATGCGAGCGTTGGTTACTTGGATGGAAAAACAGCAACAGATGTGGGACTAAACACCAAAAATTACCACAGATTCCCGCCGCTACGCCATTCCTGGCCGGCCTCCCTCTTTGGCGGGACACTGAGTTCCAGCAGTGCTGCACGTATGATCTATCAGGCCACTTTTCAGACGATCCGTGTGCATGCTTTATGATAGCTGGCTCACAGCTGCTCTTCAGACTACAGCGGAGTGTTACAGCTGGGTTTAGCACGTCGTAAACTGAGACACTCGGTTTTTTATTTATCTAGTTATACAACTGAATCATGAAAGAAAACGAGGAGGTGCAGACATGCGAACACTCTGTCACATGTATGTCATATGTGTGTGTGTATGTGTGTGTGTGTTTTACCTGCTCAGGAAGCACTGCTCAGAAAATGTTGGTGAGGAGGGAGGAGGCAAAGAGGGTCAAACAGCTTCTGCAGTTACCATGATGACAAACACACACAGTTGATCTGTCCAGCACTGTTTATATCCAGATAAATTAATGTTAATTATTTAGACGGAGTCGTCAGAGTTATGTGCCTGTTCACAGATCTCTTCAGCGTGTGTGTATTTGGCTGAAGTGACTGTGTGTGTGTGTGTGTGTATACAGCACATTCATGATACAGCACTTTGTGTGAATGTGTGTGTAGGCAGAGGATGATGTTGGCAGAGCTCCCACTCTTACCCCCGCTCTGTCCTTATATGACGTCTCGTACAAAGATTCTGTCCTTATTTGATGACACGGGGGCCGCCGTGTACTTTTATGATGCCAGAAGATGGAGAGGGAGGTCGCCAAAGCAAGACAAGTATTTAAGACACACACACACACACACACACACACACACACACACACACACACACACACAAAGAGTTGACTGGTGCAAAACATGAAGATTGATGGAGTTTCACCAAACTTATTGTATGTACAGGTAGGCTACACATGCCAATCACATACATACAGTACAGTACACAGTACATTTAAAGTTGCCGAAACAGGCAACAAAGCAATGCAACTAGCCTTAAGATATTTGAAGCTGCTCCAAGTCACTTCATCTTCTAGTTAGTTTCTGTCTAATCTCAATAAACAGATATCTGCATATGAATGCAATATTTGTGGTCCCAGTAGTATCGGACAGTCACGTTGCTTGCAACCGTCCGTGTAGAGAGCAAAAGAAGTGGAACACATTGGCTGGAATACAATCTTGGAAACCATCAGCTATTGTCTGACGACAGTTTAACTTTTCATTAGATTTCTTTAAAGTTATCTGCATTCATACACAGATATGTGTTTATACAGATGATCCAAATGTTTCTTTCTCGTCATTCTTGTGTATAAAGTGATATTCATCACTGATATTCATCTGTTTCCCACATATCCACTGGCTACTAACCCTAACCCTAACAACTCAGGCTTCTTCTCTTCGTCTCTTTTGTCCTCTATATTGTGATAGTGCGCACAGTCCGGGGGGATTCTGGTTGACTGCGATGGCCAAAACTGTGTGAGTTGTCGGACAGCTTGGGGAGAGTCACTGTGATAATCACTAAGCCTAAGTGAAAGCCCAGACACATAAACGTTGACCAGACCCCCAGATGCTAAGTCTGGTTGTTAATGGAGAGAAGTATTATATTGGTAAACTCTGTAAAAATACCTCTGTGTAATGGTTATTGTCTGCTTGTTTCATGAGAGCCCGTTCGGACAGATGGGCTAGTTTACCGGATGATGCAAAACATTTTACCACTTTATGAAACCACTGAAACCTTAAGTGGACTGATTTTTGGCACATTTTTAAGTTTTAATATCATGAACTTGTTAGCAAACAGACAGTTACAGAGCAACATTAGCATTTATTTAAGGCCAACTGATGAATGTACGCACAATATTCAATATTCTCTCTTTTAGCTCTGTTTTGGTCTCTACCGATATCAGGCTCTTTAGATGCTAAATGCTCCACTATCTTACTAGCTAGCTAAGGCTGGATTCAGACAGGATCCGGCGCTGCGGCGAGAACAGAGGTTTTTTTTATTCATTTGAGTGGAGGCCATCTGTTTCGGAACTTTTGAGAAAATGGAGCCCCACGTCACGCTTCGGCCGCCAATTAGACACTCAGATCTGATAAACCTCCACAGACAGCCTGAACTGTCTCTGAAGCAGAGACTATCCAGGTGGATTCACGGACTAAACTCTGATAATCTACCTGTGTGTGGGTTCTGACTTTGTTTATTTCATGTACCAGCTTCTAAATCTGAGTCCGACTCGCAATTTACGCCACAAAATATAATGACACGAAGAAGTTTAATTTGATTTGTGTCCGATGGTCTACAGTTGATGGTGTTGAGCGGTGTTCAGGGAGGTTTCAGAACTTCCTGTTAGTAATTCAATAAAACAGGAAGTTAGCAGGTTGTAAAACCAAAACAATGATTTAAAAAAGCTGAGAGGAGCTACAGATTCAATCATTCATTCATAGTTCTCTGTGGCTTCATCACTTCGTCACAGTTAGAGTCACTGCTTTGACAATGTGTCTCTTTCATTATGTTACTTCCAATATGGTTGCTCCACCATATGATATCTTGGTGGGTGCTCACAATTCCCTGAGGGAGTCTGGACACAGTGCACCCTTGAATAGGATTACAAAGGTTAAAGGGCTTTTTGTGCCTTCAAAGGTTAATTAATGGACATTTCATTTGGTAAAGAGTTGAAATCACAGTTAGGAAAGATTAAACCGACGTGAGAGGCTAGTTTTACAACATTCCTTATTAGATTCTGCTGGGTAACGTTCAAGAACAAAGAGTCTACCTTAATAATGCAGGATAAGTCCACGAAGACTGTCTGCCAGTGTAATTTTAGTGCCGCAGCCGAAGACTGAGAGGCACGAGAGAGAAAAGAAATGCTATCACTTTTCTCATTTTGCAGACCTGGAGGGAAGGATGGCACAGGAATAAAGGAGAAAATGAAGAAAGAAGGGTGGAGAGGTGGAGGAAACAGTCAGTGGAGGGGAAATGGGGACAGATCGATGAGGGCCAAGACAACAGGTCTACTTTCAGAGAGCAATCCAGAGTCCAACACACTATTTTCCATCCTCACTGCCAGAGACAGAGAGAGAGAGAGAGAGCGAGAGGAAGGGAAAGGAAATTTACAGAGATAGGAGGAAGGCAGAGCATGTCTTTCCTTTCATTTCCTTTCCTTTCCTTTCCTTTCCTTTGTGTAATGTAAATGTATTTCCAGTGATAGAACAAAATAAAGCCTCTTGTTTAAAAGTACAACAAACTTAGTCTTCCCCGGGACAGATATGATATAACAGCGCAGCATATTAGGAAAAGCAGTGACACTGTTCCCTTCTCCTCTCCCATGAGGATAAAATCAGCCCATTTTAGCCAGAGGTAAGAAAACAGAGAATCAGCAGACTGCAAATAATCCCTCTGAACACAAAACTCTGGAGTCTCTCTCTCTCTCTCTCTCTCTCTCCTCCGTCTCATATTTGGATTTATCTAACCTTTTCTAGCATGCACGCCTGCTCATGCACAGACACTACAATTAAAAACTCACCATGCCTCTCAGCTCTCTCTGACCTCTGACCTTTACTGGGGCACATTAACAGGGAGCGATCAATACCCCATCAGCTGTTTAAGACACACACACACACACACACACACACACACATTAAATGTCACTTATGTACACTTATATATTCCAGAAGTAAGAAATCATTTAAAAATCTCCTAAATAATGCTAATGTGTACAAATCCAGATAAGAACTCTAACCGTACTCTTCAGTGTGTGGTGTAGTTTCATTTGTCTAGACAAGGATAGCAGTTGTTAGCCACACTAGCTGCTCTCTCTGGAGGTAGTAATGGTCACTCGGTTGGATGAATAGTCTTGAGGTTTGGTACAAAGATTCATGTTCCCCTCAGGATGAGTCCTAACAGCTTCAGTTATCCTTTCATTTATCAGGTCAAGATTTGAATCAGTCCAACACTTCAGGCAAATGAAAAAATACCAACCGAGCGAATGACTTCCTCATCAGCCTGCTGCACTCTCTCTGTGTTCAGAGCTAATTAGTTTTAGTTTCATTGTGGCTCGCTAACGTGTTCATTAAGACGGTAAACATCAGCGTGGTCGTTAGCACGGCCATCAGCTGACACTAGCTGCAGACTCTGAGTCTTGTTGAAATAACAATATTGCTTTTCAGTAATCATTTTCCTGCTTTCAGTGGCCTGATTCAGACAGCAGGACAGAGCTGTGTTAGACTGAAGAGTTTGCAGAATGTTTGGAAAATGTTTTCAGGAGAGGGTGGATAAGGAAGAAAACAAGTGATGATGATGCAACTACATGCAACCTGCTGGAGTGGGAAGCGCTGGCTTTTTATATGCTAACAGATAAATGTGCTTTATCTTTACTAAGATTAAAAATAGTTCATTCTAATTCCTAGGCTAGATGTTCAACTAATAAAATGGATGATAACTTAAGAAGAACGTTCACTTTTTTTTTTAAAAGACCAATAAATAAATGTTGAGTTACAGGAGGTAGACGAGCAGCAGGTAGCCCAGACAAGATGTCAGAACTTTGGCTGGAGTAGTTTATCATGTTTCAGGGTGGACACCTGTTCAACACCTGTTCAACACCTGTCCAGCAAAGTTCATGCTCTGATGAAGACAGTGAGTTTAGTTTAGTTTATTAATTTAACAGTGCATATAAAGTTATTAATGAATTTCTGAAAATATGCCAGAGTTCTCCAGAAAGGCTTATTTTTATTTGTAGTCTCTTCAGATGTGTTGAAAGCTCCAGAAAAAAATACTAAGTCGACCAAAAGTGTGAATGTATCTGCTCATTGTGTGTTATTGCTGCTTAGTATCATATTTTAGTATCATAGTATCTTACTTTTATAAATTCACATACCAAAACATTTTTCTATCTAACACACTGCATATTTCATACTGTATCGGCTGTTTTATGAACTCTGACACCTCAATCCAACATTTTCTCTGTTTGTTATTCTTGTATATGAACTGCTGCTCAGTCTTAACTCACTTGCTTATATGATATTCTAATGTTTTGCTTCATCTTGTTACCAAACACGATGCCTTGCACAAATAGAAAACAATATCCCAGAATCCCCCAGGGTTCAACATTGACTTCAACAAGCGACTTCATAATAACAGATTTTTTTACTAGCTCGGTTGCTTCTGTCTGTTATTTTCAGATGTCCACAAAACAAAGTTAGTGTGTAGGTGCATGGTTGTCAACTGGTGGAGATGTTTGTATTTTCTGGGCTGGTAGAACACAGGAAATGCATATGGCTGCTGTCACACACTCTGACAGTGTTCAACATTACAGCAGCACGTGTGAAAGTAGAAAGACGCAGACAGATGGCGTGTGTACGCTTTATCTGTGCATGCATGTCATTTTTGTTTGGACATGAATGTACCCACAGTGTGTGTGTGTGTGTGTGCTATGTGTGTGTGTGTGTGTGCTATGTGCTATGTGGGTGTGGAGTGTTGGAGTGTTTGAAAGAAATGTGTGTTTTTCAGCTGGCTGGTTTCTCCATATCCATGGTTCCACTGTTTGTTATGACGATCTATGTTGCTGTCCAACATCTCTGAGCAACACACACACACACACACACACACACACACACACTGATGCAAGAGCTAAAACTTTTACCAAAGGTATTTATCACCCAGTTTACCCATTTAGCAGGCATGTGTCAGCTGATGGTCTCTAAATTGTCCGGTCTGATTAGTCTACTGAGGACGATCAATATATCCACGTTACACTGCACACACTGCTCACAGGACTGTTTAAAGCTTATTGTTATGCTGCTTTGAGCAAATGAACCTCTGCTCTACAGTTTAACTGTAATATTGCATGATGCAGCATAAATTGTTAGTTAGTAGAAAGAAACTACATTATATTATTAATGAGCCATCATTTACAGCAGTTTATTATTATTATTAAAAACCAAATGTGTCTTTCCTTAAACATTGCTGAATCCCACTGTTGCTGATGTTGGACAGATATTTGAATTCAGCTTCTTTTTCTCTGATATGATGGATTTCAGGCACATCGACAGACTGTCCACTTCTCAGCACTCAGCCCTGATGTTTGATGTTGAACAGGAAAAATCCATTACATAACAGGAAGAGAGGCCAGTTTGTTCAATGAGTGTAGCCCTGGTAGACTGAAATCCAATTCAGCCGCAAGACATGATTCTGTCTCGAGGAAGATCCGTGTTGGCATTTTTTTTTCAAACAGAAAAATCGCTCTCACTATTTTATAGCACCACTTTTCCCACCTCTGGATTTCTTCATGGAATACTATTAGAGTTAGTGGTTGCATTTTTTTTTTATCTCCAAAACCAAAAGCACAAAAGTGGAACGAACAGGTGAAACAATGTGTTCATCTGCTCCAACGCAAGGTGCAATCGCTAACAAGCTACAGTATTGATCCAACATTACTTCAGAGACCAAAGAGTACATTGTTAACTACATTTGTTTGTCGGGTTTGGTTCAGGGGTTAGGGTTAAGCTCCGTTCATGACTAGAGACACACTGTGTATTTCGTCACTGCGTGGAAGCGAATCCTGGATGCTATCAGAGTTTAAGCTAACGTTAGCAGCTCGTAAACTTTAGTTAAACAATTTTTCTTGTAACATTAAAGTTGTTTGAAAGCAGCCAATCAACCAGGGTTATATCTTCATATCATACTTAATATAATACTAGGACTGACAGTTCTGCACTGATGTCATGTAGGCCTATATAAACATTAAGCTCATATTTAAGACCTTTTTGGGGTCATTTTAAAATGAGTCGGCTGAAAAACAATAAAAAGTCAGAAGAAACAGTGTTTTCAACCAACTGATTGATCCAATGTTAGGTTATTTAGCTTGCTAACATCAACAGTCATTTCAGGCGTCAAAATCGAGAGTCACCAGTCAGAAATCAGTCTTCTTTTGTATAGCTCTGTCTGAAAAAAAAGGGACTTTCCTGAAGAGTTTTGAAGGTGCTGTGTGAAAACAGAAAGCTTGTCAGGTGTAGCGACAGTTTATCAAATTCAGGGACATTTCCTTCAGAGTTATTGAAAGGGACATTTCGGGAAATGGCGCAGATCCAAAGCTCAAGGCGAAGTGCACCCACTGAACGGTGGAGGAAAAAATGATTTCCTAGATGGATACCAGGCGCACTCGTTGGAAAGATCTCCTCATAAAGATCTGTCTTGAAGACACTGTTAGATTAAAGAAGGGGATTTTTGTCCTGCTCGGTCGGGCGGGTCTATTTTCCTGTCACATGACAGGGCCACATATGACCAGGGGTCAGGTCTGATGGTCTGATGACGTTTCGGAGTCGAAAGGTCTCGGTTAATGGCTGCTGGACAGATGTGATAGACAGTGAACAAAGACTGTAAGTGTAAGTGTAAAGTGTGTGTGTGTGTGTGTGTGTGTGTGTGTGTGTGTTCATGTATTTAGTGACATCTGAAATTTTATAAATCTTCTGTCCTCGTCTGTCTGTCGTTTCTCTTCAAATGTTTCACGTCAGTTTCTCTGACCTCTTTCAACTCAACTTCAGCTTTGTATTAATGCATGTTAGTGGATGCATATCAGGTTCTATGGTGTTACACAACAAATACACACACAGAGGGTAGATAGTGCCTTTCAAAGCTATTGCTCCGTGTGTGTGAAAGAGAGTGTGTGTGCATGTATGTGTGTGTGTGTGAGTGAATCCCTGCATTTAGCGGCCAGAAATAGCCTGTTAGGAAATCAATGTTCCTCTCCCAGTGGCGCTGGGAGCTGTCTCCTACACAATAGAGGGACTGTCCTGTTTCCTGCACCCTGGAGGGAGTGTGTGTGTGTGTGCGTGCGTGTGTGTGTGTGTGTGTGTGTGTGTGTGTGTGTGGAAAAAGAGAAAGTAGAAACAGACTCACCCAGGCTGTGCCTCAGTGCTGCATCATGAGCTGGTGTTAAATGTAAAAGCAAACGGATGAAAATGAAGACTAACGCTGGTAACAGTAGAATGTTGTGTTAGTGACAGTGGACAGTTTGTCTGCATGTGACGAACACATGACTGTGTGTGTTAATGTGTGTTAATGTGTGTTAAAAACCAACCAAATGATTTTACTGTGATTTCCTCTGCCTGTAAACGAGTCACTCTAGGTTAATTGGTATTAGTGTGTTTAATTGGCAGTGTCATCATAAGAGAGGTCACCCACCCTTCCCTTAGTTTCCTTACCTGTGACATCACTCTGGCAGTGACACAGTCACCAGCATGGATGTATAAAGAGAGCGTTGCTTTTGCTTCCACAGACACTTCTTTCACAGTGTAAGTTTATGTGTAAAAGTATGTCTGGGCCAGTGTGCATCACATGACAGGAGGTATTGCTGTCATGCTGGTTACTGTGTCAAATTGACTTCCTGGGGGCTTGGTCACCAGTGATGTCATCACTGTGAGAGAAACTGATTTCTTCCCACTACCTGTGTGAAGTCAACTTAAATGAGTAGATCGATGTCATTTATGTCTGCACAGTAAATATAAAGCTACAGCTAGCAGCCTGTTAGCTTAGCTTAACACACAGACTGGAAACAGGTAACAAAGTCTGCCGACTAGCACCTCTGAAGCACACTAATTAACACGTTATATTTTGTTTGTTTAATTAAAAATGAAAACATCATGTGGTCTAACAGTCTACCCAGCAGTTTCCAGTCTTTTTGCTAACTTTAGCTAACTGGTTGTTGGGTCAAGTCTCATTCCTGTACAAAAAAGAGAGTGGAAAGTAGGGAAGTGTTCCATTAAGGGTATAAAGAAGCAGATAAGGTGTGGGACACATGCATTAGACAGCCATTGGTAATGATATTTGCATTGCTCACAGTAGCACCACCATCAAGTCAATGTTTCACTTTGTCCAATACTTTAATTCATGACTAAACACATAACAACTAATGACACGGTGGTGGACAGAGTACCTCAGTACTTCTATCTAAGCCTGAGTGATAGACTGTTAGAAATGTGGTAGAAGCTTGTGCTCTGACAAAACAGACCTTAAATTTCTCCGTCCTCTGGCGTGCGTCCCTTTGTTTAGAGTTAGTGGAATCTCATCATGACTTGCATTCAGATGCTAACCAAGCTCTCAGTACGGTCTCACAGAGCTTGTCCATACCCTGAAATACAAGAAATACATTTGATTGTATTGCATATGTAACATTCATAGAGATGACATGATGGATGAATGAATGAACAGGAGACAGCAGTAAATCACCATAACAAACTATAACCTATATGATGAGTGGGAGGTCATATTTTATTATCCTGAAGGCTGTGCTATTGGTGTGTTTGTGTTCGTGCCATCAGTGTGTATGAGTGTGTGAATGAGATATGTGTCATAAAAGCCCATTGAGTGATCAGAAGACTAGAAAGCTGCAGTCCATTTAGCATTTAGAATCTGTGCTCAAATGTATTTAAACGTCTTCAGGAGCAGCAAACAGATGAGTCCAGCGGGTCAGGCACGCAGAACCTCAGTATGATATAACATGAGCCCAAAGTGTCACTTTAACACACATGCTTTTTGTAACATTAAAAACATTCTGAAGAATCTGACTCTGCTCATGTTGCACGCTAGACGGCTGCACATTTCTCTGTTTTTCTGACGTTTGTAGGCTTCGGTTGTGAACTCGCTCCATGTGTGACCTCATTCAGGCGTGCTCTGAGTGATGTAAATATTCAGAGTGCGAGCAGGTATTATCACCACAGGAGCCTGGGCTCGAGGACATGACTGGATCCTTTCCTGCAGAGAGCAGGATAGGAAATATGATGACTCATAATAAACAAGAAGTGGATGAGGGAAAAGTGAAAGATCTTACAACACATCACTGATATTGCTGCGTTTTAACATGAAAGGACATGAAGTGACTCTGAATGTGTGTAAAAGTGAACTGATGTTGGTCTGTTTGTGTTTCAGAGCTCCTCGGCTCTGCAAAGAAAGTCAACGTCAACTTCCAGGACACAGATGGGTGAGTTATTTTCCCTTACTCCACCCGTCTGCCTCCCCTCTCCAGTTATATTACTGTGCACTCTTTTTTTCTCACCCCTCACTCTCTCCATTCCCTCAGTTGCTCTCTCCCCTCCTCCTCTCCCCCCACATTTTAATATCCATCCTCTCGCTCTCTCCCCCTGCTCCCATTCATATAAAGCTGTATTATCCTGCTGGTTTGACTTGTGTCTCTATAGTATTAAAAGCTGGAGGATTAGCCCCGATACCACGCACTGTAGTTCAGAATGGTGTGTGTGTGTGTGTGTGTGTGTGACATAGAGAGAGTATTAATGTCATTAAAAGCCTTGCATGTGTACATTATGTGGCTGTGTGCCACGGGAGCACTCGTTTGTGAGTTACGGCTTCCAAACAAACAATAAATTACACCTCCACGTTCCACACTCGCTTATGATATTTGATCATCAGCTGAAATCTCAATCAGCGTCACTTTTCCAAACCATTTCAAAACGATAACAAAGAACGTATTAGATGGAGAACTTGCGACACGCACCCTCACAATCTGGTTTCACCGTGCGACATGCAGAGGGCAGATCTACAGGACGGTCTGCAGGTTTATGGACAGATAGCGTAAACTCTGATCATTTGTTAGGACGCAGTCTACTGCTGATGGGATTCCACAGAGAGGAACGGCTCATGCAAACAGAAAAGACGTAATAAATGAGTGAGGACACATAGCCTCTGAAGGCTTTGACGAGTATGAAAATGACGTGAATCAGCAGATCTCGACTCAACAGAACACCAGAGGAACCACAATGCTTAACTAAACAAGTGACTACAAGTCCTATTTGAACACTCCTGTTTGCATTTCCAACTCATCTGATGATGGATTAAAAATCATCCTACAGAGTCATCGTGTTATTCTTTGTATTTACTCGTGTATGACTCTGATGTTTGAGTTGGATTTACTAAATGAGTAATACGGAGACATGCCGAGGGAGTCTGATGAGTTTTTATTTATTTCTGCTTCAGAACGTGACCGCAGTGAAACTTTCTCTAATTCGCTCGCTCTCTCTCTCTTCTGCTCGTGCTCTTGGCTCGTTCTCGCCCTCACACTGTCATGTCCACCCCTCGTTCAGAGTGATACTACAGCAGTAACACCCAGTACTTGTTTAGTAAATGAGGCCACAAGTGCAGTTCAATTCAACTTTATTCATATAGCGCCAAATCCTAACAGAAGTTATCTCATGACACTTTCCATACAGAGCAGGTCTAGACTATACTCTGTATAATATCATCTACAGAGACTCAACAATTCCCACCATGAACAAGCACTTGGCAACAGTGGCTAGGAAAAACTTCCTTTAAGAGGCAGAAACCTCGAGTAGAACCTAGTGTTGCCAACTTAGCGACTTTTCAGGCCCCTCTACGTGTGAAAGCATGTATTGTCTTCTCAACGAGCAGCGGGTCTTGCCGTGGGCCCTCCTCCGTCCCAAAGCACTCACAGACGGCCCAGTCCTCGTGTGCACATGGTTGATTATGCAAATTAGTCGATGATGTCATTTAGCGACTTTTAGGACAGCCAATAGCTACTTTCCTTACTGAGGAGTTGGCAACTCTGGCAGAACCCGGATCATGGTGGATGGTCATCTGCTGTGACCGGTTGAGTCAGTAGTATTTGTAGTGGACATCAGGAAGGACGACAGCAGCAGGCTCGACCAATCACAATCCATGAGAACCTGCGAGGCGAGAAAGTAGACAAACTCCAGGGAAGAAGCTGGAAGTTAGTAACTTGTGTTAATGAGACATGACTGTGTACAGATGAAGAGAGAGAGAAGAAGAGAAGAGCTCAGTGCATCATGGGAAGTCTATAGCAGCATAACTAAGGGCTGGTTCAGGACTCACCTGAGCCAGCTCTAACTATAACACTCAAACCTCAACGTGTTGCGTGTGCGCCGTGCCAACACGAGCAATACGCGGCCATTCTTGTCAATGTATCAAACCCCACCGGCTCCGCCGTGGTCCGTTTCAGGAGTGTCCCAGAAGCGGGCCTCTGCTCAGCTCCGCATTGAATACGCGTCTGCACCCCGTGCAAACTGCCGGTTGTAAAAACAGACAAAAGAGAAACAAATGAACTATGCAGCATATTTACACATGTAGAAGCATATTTAGACGAACATAAACCAGGAAAATGACCAAATCTGAGCAAGTAAACAAAGTCTGACGGGCTAAACGCTTCTGAAACGTTCCCGGTGGTTTGAAGTCGCGTGCAGGACGGACCAAAACCGCGGTGCATACGCGACATGACAAAGACGTGTGCGGTGGGGTTTAGGAGTAAGTCTTAAGAGGACCCTTGAAAGTGTTGACAGTGTCTGCCAGGTTGTAGTTGATGTGATGTCTGAGTCTAACCTGTCAGTGATGTTTAGCCCTAAAGAAAGGACTAATTTTACACCTGGAACTAAAGTTCAGAAACTAAACGCTGAGCGTCTTTGACAGCCACTTTTCCAATAAAGCTTCGAGTTGCTTTGCTGGCATCGTTTGCATTTTACAAGAATAATGCAGCTCATTTATGATTGATGCTTTACAAATACTTCACTCATTTTAATTACTGTACACAGCACACTGTCTTATCTGTACTTTAAATCTGTGTTTCCTGTAGTAGAGGGAAAACTGCCACAACGCTGTAAAGAGAATGACAAATTAAATGTGTCATTAAAAGTCCTACGTGTAACAGGAACTTGTCTTACGTCACTGTTGGCTAGAAGAAAGCGATCGTGGGTTAAAACCTGTTCACAGACTGGCAATAAAAAGTGATCACAAGATAAATTAAATACCTCAGAATCTTAAACATGTCAGCTTTAAATGTTCATCTGAAGTCTGCTGTCAGACATTAAGTCATTCGTACGCTGACGACCTGAGCTGCTCCGTCTGAATCCAGCGTTGGAGCTCTTCCACGTGCCTGTGATTCGTGACTGTCTGCACAGTGCAGCAGGAAAACAACGTGAAGGCAGAAAATGCTAATTCCTACAACCATGAGTCATGCAAGCTGCAGCCCCTGTGAGAGTCATTTAAAGTGAGCTAAAAGACTGCAGACGAGTACTTTCTGCACAGATAAAGATCAAAAGTAATCCTCACAGCGCTGCTCTGCCACTCTTAAGTGAAACCGAACAGTGTAATCTAATTAGTGTGTTTACTGTTATTGCCTCTTTGCCCCTTCAATCCTCCCACAGTATCAAGTGCTGCACACAGGCCGAGGCTGAACGTGGCCGTGTGCGTCTGCGAGTCATAAATAAAGTTTATGATGGAAATGCATGGATCAAGTTGAATTTAATTTTATAATGAGCACACGTGGCTAATGAGTCTGCACTCATTTTAGATTCATTTAGTCTTCTTGGCAACGCTCGGAGACTAATGAACTCACTCTGTAAGAAAAAAGCCCTTAATTGGGATCTTTGAGCACGGATTCAGCTCATCTGCAGTGTGTGCGTGTGTGCGCGCGTGTGTGTGTGTGTGTGTGTGTGCATAATAGCCTTTCCTAAGTGGTGTCAATCTGCTGGTGTTACACCGTTATTAAAAACCAACAAACGTTGGTCAGTAATTTTGTGATATTAAGATAATTACATAAGAGCAGGAGTGAGTTTGTCACACAGGGACATGGCTCGTCTCACAGGAGACTGCAGATGTGACAACAACAGAGCGCTTCAATCCCTCTTTAGAAACTCTGTCGAGGAGATCCCTGCTGAGACCTGAGAGTACATTACAAGAGTGCTCCACTATAATTATATATTCAGTGTGTGTGTTTGTGCAGGTGTAGAGGTTTCACTACGTGGAAACGCTCTGAAAGGCTGGTGCCAGAAAGAAAAGGAAGGAATAATAAAAGGAAAAATCATCCATGCCAGGTATAACATCATGTATTTATATATAGGAGCACAGAGCGCAGGGTCGACCTCACTTTAAGCCCAGGGGTTAAACAGAGCAACACAACTCAAGTGGGAAAAAGACAAGGCAGCTACAGAGCTACAAAAACACACGACAGCACCTCCATGTTCCACACTCACCCACTCATTTGATCATTAAATCCCAATCATGTCTGGCTTTTTTTTTTTTTTTTTTTTTCTGGATGAAATTGGTGAAATTAGACAGCTAATAATAAACTGATCATATGAGAACATTTGGAATATTTAAAGTCCATGTAAAGTAAGAATAAATATGTGTTCTGAGTTTGTCAGACTAAAGAAGAAAGTGTTATTAACCACTCAGCCAAATTTGAATGATTAAAAACATCAACAAGTTCATGAAATTAGGTGTCAAAATCAGGTAAAAATGAATTCTCAGCTCCAGGACTGTGGGGGCGTGTCCTCTGAATGTGCTGAAGCCACGCCCACTCATGGGAACAGTCAAGCAGCCATTTTGAAGTGACTGAAACGTGTCAGATGAGTTCAGAAAATGACATGACTAACTTTGAAACACTCTGAGCGAGATGAATTCATCTCTATCTCTCTGCTAGGGGTGCAGGGGTATGCTCAGGGTGGCCTCAGCGTGTCATCGAGCCACCCTTTAAGGACCGCCCACAAAATCCTGGACTGAAAACTGGTGAAAAACTGTTTGAAGCTCTAACTCCACATTTCACTAATATATCGTTCAAAGTGTTTTCACATGTTGTCAGCAAATATTTTCCAACATATTTAATGTATTTTGAAAGAAATCTTAGAATTACACTGACTTTAAAATGTAACAACTGAATATATCACAGTAGACCACTTCTGGTATTTTGGTGGTTTTACTGGACTTTCTTTAATTCATAGTTACCTTTTTTATGTGGGTGGCACAGTGATAGTTAGCACCATCACACAAAGGTTCCTGGTTCAAGCCCTTTCTGTGTGGAGTTTTTCCTTGTCTGCTTGAGTTCTCTGCAGCTTCCTTCCACAGTCCAAAGACCTGCATTAACAGGTTCATTGGTGACTCTAAATTGTCCGTTGGTGTGAGTGTGAATGGTTTTTTGTCTCTATGTGCCCTGTGATGAGGTGGCGACTTATCCAGGGTGTACCCCGCCTCTCACCCAGTGCCGACTGTGGTGGGCTCTGAGCCCCGGTGACCCTGTTAAGGATAAGGGATGTCTCTTTTGCATACTAAATAGAAAATTCAGCAGAATAGACACTTAGGTCAGGTCTGTGCTGGAGTGTACCATTTAGGATAACAGGTGCTTTTTTATTCCCTTTCTATAGACTTGGTTCCAACTAAGTGTGTGCCTAATACTGTTTGCACACAGTTCTAAATGATCCACGTCACCGCTGTTTCCATCAGAATGCAGACAACACCGTCTGAAGAGAGGAAACACTTCAGAAACAATAGAGTGTTATCGACAAACATTACAAACGTGGTTGCTCTCTATGCTTGGGGATTCTGAAACAATGAAACTTTCAAAACCATTGTGGTCTAAAAAAATACTCGGATGCTAAGGGATTGCTGCCTTTAAGGTAAATATGACTATGAGATAAGTAAGTGAGTCATTTTAACACTTAGAAAATAGATTTTTGACAATATAGCTGTGAGGTCTGAGACGTGAAAGAACATTTTACTAGAATAGATTGTCACACTTGTTAAGCAAGAGCTGAATGAATCCTTGTCTGCATGAACACACCTCCAGGGCCTCAGCCAGAGATCATCTCAAACTTCTTCTGAGATCATCTGCAATCTGTGGGATTAATCACAGTGTGTGTTTTATGGCCAGATTAAAACCTGCTGGGACACACACACACACACACACACACGCCTTGGGCGAGAGGGGTGTCACCTGACAGGTCGCCAGTTCATACATAGAGACAAACAATCATTCACGCTCACACCTAGAGTCATTAATTAACCTGCATGTTTTTGGACTGTGGAAGCCGGTGAACCCGGAGAGAACCCACACAGACACAGAACAGAGAACAGAAACACAGAACCTCCTCCTGTGTAACCACTGCACCACTTACAGCCTGATGTATGAGGCCTTTTTTATTTCATTTCTTCCCTCCCTGACCAGTGTGTGATTGTTGGAGCAGTGTGTTTTTGGAAAGGCCAGGAGGCACAAACATCCCTCATTACTGAAAATAGGTCAAACTGTGTGTGTGTGTGTGTGTGTGTGTGTGTGTGTGTGTGTGTTACAGGTGGTGAAGAGGGCCAGTGCAAAGCTTGTTTTAGGATTGTGCAGCAAATAAATTGCATGATAAGACTGTGTGTACGTGTGTGCTAAAAATGGCGGACGGGTTGATCAAGGTACTCTGAGATATGCAGTATATATGTCACCTGAGGAGGAGAGGAGAAAGACACTTCATGGTGATGGTGAGAGAGGCTCAGATGAGCAGCAGGGATACAGAAAGAGACGCAGCTGCTGAATATGAGAGAGAGCCTGCTCTGTGACATGGAGGAGATTCATTAGATGTGTGCTCAATGGCAGTGATGCAGTGATGTTTTGGTAACTGGGATTTAGTGTGGCTGTGTCCCTACATGTAAACAACCCCCCAGCAATGTTTCTCCCTTTCATATTTGCACTTGGGTATATGCATAGGCTACTCATGTTTTAAGGAATAGTGCAACAGGAGCTGGATGAGAATAGCACTCTTATGTCTCTGCAGTAAATATAAAGCTATAGCAAGAAGCAGCTTAGCGGAGCACAAAGACTAAAGAAACATTTGTACAAAAAGCCTAAAGTCTAAGTCTAAAAACAAAATGTGTTTTTTATGCGGTTTATGTGTCTGACTATTGGTCTTGGTGGAGTGCAGTAACTTCCTACAAGATATGACCTGACTAAAATCCCCTGAGGTACAAAGAATGGACAGCGTAAGCGTGACGTGTCCCTCAGATTAATGAAGAGCAGTTTTGAAGCTTAGAATCTGCCGCCATCTTGGCTGTCCTGCCAATTCCACTTCCCGGCTAATCTAAAAATCAGCAAAGACGTGGATCATCTGCGGACCTGAGGCGGGCTGAATGACGCCGGGGTGAGCAAACAAGCCATCTGTAATGACACCCACCTGTCAATCAAAGCATCCACACTGTTAATTCTGCATAACTTTAAGCCTTAATATTATTTGAACAGGTGAGTTGTATATAAATTCACCCTCAGTACAGTTGTCATGAACGGGGAAATTAGCTATAGAGACCAAAACTGTTTTTTGTACCAGGCTGTAAACATGTTTATTTCTGCTGTGAAGTTGGACATTTTAACATGGGTCGACATGTTCTGGAGCCATCCTCGTGTGGACGTTTGAGGAACTGCAGTTTTTGGCACTTCCCACAGAGGATATAACGTGTTAGTGAGCTTTAGAGGTGCTTATAGATGAATTTAGTTAGCTTTGAACAGAGCCAGGCTAGCTGTGTATCCAGTTTCCAGTCTTTGAGCTATGCTAAGCTAACCAGCTGCTGGCTGTAGCTTCATATTTAGCACACAGATCAGATTGTGGTGTCAGTATTCTGATCTAACTCTTGGCAAGAAAGCAAAAAATGTCAAATTTTTCCTTTCCGATCACAAGTTCCTGATCTGGAAAATAGATTCATTAAGTTCCCGTACAACAGACCTCTTTTATCAAACCTTGTATCTCTCCTCACTCTTTCCTCGGGCCATGGAAAAGGTAGCAGGCTAAGACATCACAGCTGGCTAACACTAACTACATTCATTCTGTAACGGTTAAAGTGACGTGTTTGGCTGTTCTCTGGTTAATGAGCTCTCTGCTGCTGCTGCTGCTTGTGCTCAGCCAAAGATTGTTTCTGTGTGAAAAGACACGCCACTCTGTAACCACTGTACGACCGCTGGCTGGTTTTTGTAGTTCAGCAGGGACTGACAGGGTGATGACTATTTACCAGAGAAATGATCCACACCACACGGCAATTTAAGAATCTCCCTGTTAAACTTTGATTCATTTTGACCTGTACTAAAATGATGTATTTTAACCTTCAGTATTAATAAATAAGCAGAAGTAGAAATAGCTGGTGAAGTACTGCAGGCTGCAACCGTTAACTGAATGTGTCAGGTACATTTATTTAATATTTCACAGCTTTTTTTCAGGTTGTAGCTTCAGGGTGTCAACATTAAAGCAACATTGTGTCGAAAATTGTGGTCCAAAACGCCTGTGGTACAAACACTAACACTTCCCTGGTGTTCTGAGCTCAGAGTCCGGGCAGCCCAGCTAACAAAGTGAGCTAACATTAGCTAACAGCAGCTACAGCAGTTCACTTCACTGTCCATCAGGAAACTCTGTAAATCACAGAGAGTTGAAGCGGAGCAGCTGGAGGACATCAGAGGGAAAACCAGAAAACATTTTCTCCATAAAATATGATCCAGTTTCACCAAAATCAGTCAAATAGTTGGTGGTGTGTGACTTAGTGCTGTAAAACGTCACAGCCCAAAGTTACATAGTGTGAGAACAGACGTGTAAATGACAGAGACACCATTCACCTGATTACTGTCTGTGTCACATCAACAGGATTTAAAATCTGTTAGTTTATGAGAGAAAAGTTACACAGTGATGCTTTAATTAGTCTGCCAACACAAGTTGTTTAGACATTTTAAAAATTTTGTTTTTTCTTTTTTTTTTGGGCCTTTTCAAGCTTTATTTGACAGAGACAGCTGAACAGTGTAGGGAGAGAGAGATGGGGAAGAGTGTAGGGAGAGAGAGATGGGGAATGACATGCAGCAGAGGGCCGCAGGTCGGATTTGAACCCTGGGCCACCACGGCAAGGACTGAGCCTTTGTACATGGGGCGGATGCTCTACCAACTGAGCTAACCAACACCCCACAAGTTGTTTAGACATTTTTGATGTGAATTTTGAAAGGTTAGCCCAGTTAGATGGAGATAAAGACTGGAGCTGTGGACTGCAGATTACATGAAAGATTGTAACATGATCGACTGCAGTGTTGCTCTGCAAGATGGAAAGTGTTGAGTAAGTGAGTAGGTGTAAAGCCCCCCCCTCCTCCAAGGAAGTACAGGAGGAGAAAGGACTGAGCTTGTTGGAGGGAAGTGGTGAGATTATCAAAGGCTGAAGTGGGAGGAGAAGAAAGCAAGAGAGAGAGAGAGAGCTGGAGGAAGATGGATGGAGACAGGAAGAGAGAGGTGGATTTGTGAAGGAGAAGGGGGATATAAATATTGCATGGCAGGTTTTACAACTTGGCAAAAGAAAGGGCTTTCCTCCCCACTCCCCCATCCCCCATACGTGCAGCCCCTGACACACTGCGGGGCTGCACACACACACACACACACATACACACACACATAGAGTACTGTTTGACTTAGCCTAGTGCAGCACTGTGTAATGGTATCCCTGTTTAACCCTGAAGGGGAAGGCGAGGGGGAGAAGACGCAGTGGTTGCTGAGATGCAGAAGTGGGTGATGGCACATGCTCAGTGAGAACGCTGCTCTTGTCTGCTCACTGTTTGCTGTGATAAGAGGTTTCAACGTGCCACCGTCTAATGCAGAGCTGCAGGATGATCTGATGATGCTCACATCTTCACTTCATGTTTTATTTGAAGGTTTATTCACAATCGTTTCTTTTTACAATGTTGGCTCCAACAGAGCATGAATAGTGGGATTCCATTAGAAAGCTCCACCGTGACCTGTTTCTCATAAAAAGTTACAATAATGGTTAATAATGTTATTATTATCAGTATTAAGAAAGTCAGGGCCTCTTTTATTCAGCAGTTTAATGACGAGTAAAGCATGCTTTACAGTAAAATCCATTCAGCAATAAGCTGATGTATAGTGGAGAGGGATTTGAGCCAATTATGTTACAGTATTTCATCTCGTCTTGTTCCCTGGCTTCAGCCTTTAAGGCAGTGCTTCCCGACTAGTGTGTCACAGTACACAGAGTGGGTCAGCTTTGCTTTGTTACCTCAGAATGTTGGGAATTTCCAGAACAGTGCTTTTATTTTGAAGGACCATTCCTATTGTGAAGCCGCAGTAAACATGTCTGTGTGATGATGCAGACATGATCTGTCAGTGCTGTTTTCTAACCACAAATGAGCCTGAATTTAAATTTTTAACTGGTTTTGCAAAGATTTCTATGTTGCTTAAATGTTGTTGCTTATTACCTGTGTTGCAGTTATTTTTGTTGGAGGGTAGTTCAGTGGTGAGCACAATGTCCTCACAGCAGGCAGGTCCTGCTGAATCCATGGACAGGTAGAATGAATCGATGTAAATGTCATATAGACCACGAGCTGATGTGTAAGGGGACATCTGGACTCCGAGGCTATGGTTGACCAGTTTGGAGACCATTGGTTTAAGGTGTTGCCTCAAACCAGTAAGCTTCATGATGGTGTATGAAATCTTAGTTACAGTAAATAGATAATTATTCCATTGCATAATTGAACCCAACATACCACAGAACATTATTAAACCGTCACAAGCTCTGCCACAAGAACCATGACTCTCTGACGATGTTCACAACACTACACCGGCAGCACGGTGTCACAAGTGTTGTTGATCAGTGATCAGAACGCTGTTAGCTCAACAGGTGGTGAGACGTCAGGCTGTTTTAACAAGCAGGCCGGTTGGTCCTTCATGTTTTCTGCGTTCATCTGTGAAAACAGCAGCTGTGGAAAATCACAAAGTATTTATTCAAGAACTGAACTCTTGTACTCTACTTCAACAGATATAATTATTAGTTACATTGCTGACCAACTGCAACATTAAGATGCAGTTTATATGTTAATGCATCATAAATCATAAACCTATAATAAGATATATTGTGTTTTTCTTGCAACCAAGCAATCTGAGGGGAGGGTTAGGGTTAGGGTTAGGGTTAGGGTTAGGGGGGGCTCCTATTACGATAATGAAATCAACTTTCTTTAATAAATATAATTTATGGTGCTGCTTGACCACCCTGTTAATATATGTGCTGCTGGAGAGCAAACAGCAGAGAAACTGTTGTCTTTGAAACGCTAAAGGCTGACTAATGTGGACTGCAGCAATATGCAATGCAATATTTCATAAGGCAAAAATATGTATAAGAACAGTGCTACTAGTTTAGAAATAATAAATCTGGAAAACTGTGTGCTAATTATTCATTTTAGAGAAACTAGCATCAGTTGGCTGGGACTAGAAATCGTGTCTGTTGCAGGTCGTGACTGAGGGTCGGACTACTGGCTGGAGTAGTAAACTGGGTTCCATTACATATAGGAGTCTATTGATTTGACTGATTGTTTTCCAGTTATTAGTCAGACTCCATGTATCACCACGGAAACAGATAAAACCAGCAAAAATATGCAAATTGCCCCACAATAAGAATACATTTTGATTATATGCCTAATTTAGTTTGTAACTGTTGTATCATTGCAATATTACATTTGAGGGTTTGCTTTACTGTCATTATTGGCACGTCAGTGATGCTTACAGTGCTGAACGCATCACTGGTGTGCCAATAATGAAGGTAAAGAACAGTCTCTCGTGTAATATTGTTTATATATAATACATTACCATGTAACAACATTACATTGTTACATTAGTGTGATATGATATGTATTCAAGAATAAATTGCATAAAATACAAAAAAATCCAGCGATAACAAAATACAAAGAAATGTATTCGTATATGTTATTATTATCAGTAGTTAATAGTCTTCGTAGTGAAAAGTGGAGGAGGAAAGGAGGAAACAAATAGAGGAAAGGATATTGGAAGATAACGGGCAGAGGAGGTAGTGGAGAAATAGCACAAAAGAAGAAGTGCAGGCAGAGAGGAGGAGGAGAGGAGGGATGGAGGAGCGAAGCGATGGGTGATCTGTAGTGAATAAAGTAGAGCAGGTCACTCTGGGAGTGCAGCACTCTTTAGTATGCTGCTCCACACACTGGCTCAGACACACACACACTGTGTGAGTGTGACTCTTATATTCGGCTGTATCTTCCACTCCAACTCCATTCCTCACAAAATAATTCCCACATCGACATCCACTGGCTTGCAAGCTGACACTCGCACATGCCACTTGCCAACAATAAAGCTGGCGCTGTCTCCATGGTTACGGAACATTCGGGGTCCAATCACAAAAGAGCAAAGCTGACTAGAGGGCTAACTAGAAACTAGAATAGAACTACACTTAAACAAATATATACATCCGTACCGATCTAACTGCTTAACCCCACAGCCCTTAGTTACTGTTGCTATGTCAAGCTTTTCTCTCACAGCACATCTACAGTAAAGACATTTCTTCAATCATTTTTGAAACGATGAGTCCTTGAATTCAGACAAAGGCCAAAGCAATTCTACTCAGCGACTGTCAATTTTCTTGCTTGAAATGACAACTGTCGCCAGCAGCTAACTGTTCCAAGCTAATTAAGCTAATGTAAGCTGTAAAGCTGTTAGCTCGTTTAGAAACACTGTCTCTGTCTGGATCTTTAAAATGAGAATCTTCAGCCTGATGACTTTTACACCTGCTCTTGTGTTCATTTTTTCCATACCGGATCACAATCGCTCTAATCCCCTGTCAGCTTTCACCCACAAAGTCCATATTTGCATTTTGCATTTCAATTTGCAGGCTGAATTACACGTCACGTCAGGCTCCGCTCATTTAGAATAGATGGAGTTCACACAGACGAGGTGCATCAGCTGGATGATAAAAAAAAACAAAAAACACTGGGTTGTTTTTTTTCTGATAAGCTCAGCTAATTTGGTGACCTCGTGAATGTAGACTATGAAATATGACTTCACAGGTGCAAACTGTGGCCTGGTTTGGAGCTCTGCACTTGAAGGCTGCAGAGAGAGAGTGTACGAATACGACTTTTATTCTCTCTCCTCTCGTATCTCCTCGAATAGAGACGGTATATTCTCAGATGAGGATCATTTAGACAAATGTCATCTGTCTTCAAAATGCACTTAAAGCTTTACAGGAATAGTCTGACATTTTGGAAAATACACTTATGCACTTTCTTGGCAATAGTTAGATGAGAGGATATATACCAGTCTCATGTCTTTAGCTTTTAACTCAAAACATCAAAAACACAATAAATACTCAACAAACAACACAATACATAAGAAACCATCAATGTGAGAGGATAAATAGAACCAGAATTCATGTGTAGCTGGAGCCAGCAGCTAGTTAGCTAAGCACAAAGACTGTAAACAGGGGGAATCAGCTAGCCTGGCTCTGACCAAAGGCAGCAAAACCTTCAGACAGAGCTCCTTAGATAATACACATTGGTTCACCTACTGCTCAGTGTGACGTCATTGAAAAACAAGCTAATCGTGGGTTCATTTGTAAAAATTATTTATGCATTTATTCATGAATTCATTTATTTATAATTAGCATGGCTAAATTTAAGAGATTAAGAGAGTATTTCCCAACACTGGGTGACCTGAAAAAATAATATTTTCCCCACATGTAAGGACACATCAGTCTACAGGAAGTGTAACTCAAAGGTTCATTGGACAATGTCGTGTGTGAGAGGCAGCACTAATAAAGGCACTGTAAGATGATGTGATTGGATGAATGTGCCGTTCACATTCTTTTTTTCCTCTCAGATATTTTTATTGAATTTTGAATTCCACACATATCACATCACATCGTCACATATACACACACGTTCATACAGTGTACATGTATTTTTTCAGAGTAATATGACACAAACATCCCTCCCCGCCCACTACAGTTTGTAGGTTTACCTGGATTCATGTCCACAGTCTCAGTATGTACATATCAGCGGTGAGTCCACACATGTGGGAGCAGAGAACAGGCTCACAGTGTTCTGGTCGGCGTGCTCAGGTTTCTCGGCTGAGCTTCGTTTCTAATCAAACAAACATGATGTCAGTTTTTATCTCTTCAACAGCCTCCTCTGTCATAACACGGGACTGCAGCAGGCGATGATGGCCGCCCCGTTTATTGCACTTTTGGCTGTTTATGTGAACTCACTTGCCACCTTACTTTCATGGGTCGTCACTCCCAAGGTCGGAAACCCTCATAAAGCTGTCCGTGATGGTGTTGTCAGGAGACACATGTCACTGCTGATGTACGAGTGAAATAGAAAGTGTGTGTGAAGACACAGAAAGGGATTTTTTTTGTCTTTGCGTGTGTTTATGTTTGCCTGTCTGTGTCCTCCAGTTATGTGTTGCTTATCCATCAAGGCTGACATGTCAATCTCATCGAGCATACACCCGCTAGCCTTGCGCACACACACACACACACACACACACACACACACACATTGTATCATTTACATAATATAATACCCTTCTCTTTGTGCAGATTTTTTCATCTCATAACATCCCATTTCAGATGTTTGGTCCAAATCCTCTGCTGTCAAATCCATTTGTCATGCAAAGCTTTGCCATTATGACTGACCTGTGTGTGTGTGTGTGTGTGTGTGTGTGTGTGTGTGTGTGTGCGTGTGTGTGTGTGTGTGTGTAGTTTTTACATGGTTGTTTAGTACCTTAAGAACAGCACAATTTTAGGTGTCTGTCATTGAGAAAACATACAAATAAAGCATGAGGTCATGAGCTAGAAATGACAAAAGTAACCATGATATGTATATGTGTGTGTTTGTGTGTGTGTTTGTGTGTGTGTGTGTGTGTGTGTGTGTGTGTGGTTTGTACTACAGGTTTTCTCCGCTGCATCATGCGGCCCTCAATGGGAACCTGGAGCTCATCACTTTGCTGCTGGAGTCACAGGCTGCTGTCGACATCAGAGACCAGAAAGGTGAGGGGGAGATGCACACACACACACACACACACACACACACACACACACACACACACACACACACACACACACACACGTAAATAGAGAAAGACATGTATACGTACAGGAAAGCAGATGAAATGTGAGCTCTGTACATGCAGAAACGCTGTATGTTCCTCTTGCACGTAAGCACTCACAGATCAATACTATCATATATCTCAGTGTGTGTGTTCATCTTATGAATGTGTGTGTGTGTGTGTGTGCAGGTATGCGGCCGCTGCACTACGCCGCCTGGCAGGGGAAGGCGGAGCCTATGAAGATGCTGCTGAAATCTGGTTCATCTGTCAACGGCCAATCAGACGAAGGACAGATTCCTCTCCACCTGGCAGCGCAGCACGGTCACTATGACGTGGTGAGTGGAAGCAGTTCTTTGAGAGCAGAGCTACCGACTACACATGACCGGCACGACAGAGCCATCTGTCAGCATTTACATGTAATGAAGCATCCCTGAGATAATGAATTAATCAACTCTGAGACAGCAGAGCGGGCTGTCAGACGCTGACAGAATGTATTGTCATTAGTGATTGGCACCTTTAAAGCAGCTATAGTCATTTATGATAACAGTGGATGAAATGATTATATGTAATGTTAATGTGGTCCTCATATTAACAAACCCACATGGAATGATCACATAACTCTGCTGTTAGGGTCTTTCAGCTCTTTGTTTTGGTTCTCAGGCCCACAGCTTTACTGTTTTTGTTCACTCTCACTGCTCTCAGAGATGTTCTTACTGAAAAAAAAAGATGATACAGCACCTGACCAACAGCAAACAGCAGTTAGCAACTGGCTAAATGAACACTATTTCCCTCAGGAGCTGGTGGAGACCAAAAACAGAGCTAAAACAAAGTGACAGCTCCAAATAAATGCTAACGTTGCTCTGTAGATGTGTAAATAAGCATGTTTAGCCTGATAACCAGACCAGACTGACACTGTTCATGTGTTCATGTTTTGAACTTTTCAGTAGCAGTTCCTAGGAAAAGCTGATTTTAAGGTTAAGAGATGTTATTTCTGTTGTCAATCCACACTTTACACACTTTTTCCATAACTATTTTTCACAGCAAGGTTAGCGACCTCCTACGACAAGTCACAAATGCAAGATTTGAGATTCACAGTAGTGGTGGACAGATCGATCTAAAATATCCATAGTATGGATCGGTATTGATCAATACTTGTGTGATGAGATCGATACTTTAGTTTTAGTTTCTCTTCTCTACATTCAGTACGCAGCCCCTGTTGTGTAACTCCCCAAGTGTAATTGTTCATCACATACACTATACAGACAGTCATAAAATATATTCAGACACTTGAAATAAATCTAAATTATTTAATTGCACCTGAAAAATACATTCCTATATAAAGATGTACCTCAAACCTGAAATGTGAATATGGCTGAATATATTAACCCTTTTGTGTTAACCGTCAAAGGAAGATTTGTATTCTTATATTTGCATATTGATGACGCATTCACTTCATAAATTATGATGCGTTGCTCTCCCCTACACAAAAGTAGACAAGCTGTTTTTTTAAAGTAAAAAGTATCTGTATCGGCAGTACTGGCCCTGTGTTTACTTGGTATTGGATCAATACCAAATTTTGTAATCTCGCATACCTCTAATTCACAGATCTGGAATCAGACTACCTTGCTACCTAACTGTATTTCTACATGTATCACTTATGTGTGCAGTGAACACTACCATATTATGTAGTTCTCATTTTTCCTGTGTCACAAAAAATGTGTAATAAAGACGTGTTAAACAAAACTAAACACAGCAGCTAAAGAAAACTTGATTTGAGAAACACTGCAGTGCTGCTGCAGGCTTGTCAAAGCAACAACAGTGAAATATAGCAGACTCACCACAGCAGCTAACGTACCCCACAGGAGAGCAGCGCTCAGCATTCAAACACTCGGAAACTGAAGAACCACTATTTGATTAAATAACCATGATTTGTACACGGGGTAACAAACCGGGGGTTGAGGCTCTAATCCACAGCTGCTCCCAGCGTGCAAGGGCAAATGAATAAAAAATTACAAAGAGTGAAACAGAGTGCAGATTAAAGAAAATGAATCATTTAACATCCAGCAGGACAACAGCAAAGGGCACAGACGAGATGTGAGACACATTCAAAACAAGGATGGCCAGACAGTGTTTTTATCTGAGACTGGAATATCATTTGTCACATTTGTTAACTTCTGAAGAAAACTGAGAGCATGATGAACTGTTTCCTCTTTAGCACTTTAACTAAGCTGCTCCATGAGGTCATTTTACAGGGAGAAGAAGCCGAGCCTACAGGGAGAGTTCTCTTTAACTCACCTCAGGGGAAAAATGGATAAACACTCTAAATAAAGTCAGAGTTAATACCATACTGTGAAAACACGCAAAGAAACATATTTAACATGCCAACAGGCTTCGAAAACATTGAACTGATGCTGTGATTTATTGCACAGAGATGTTAAAAGGTGCTTTTAGACAGCGATCTACAGGCTTATTAATGTTTGTGTGCTCAGCGCTGTTCATCTGAGGACGTCTGTAGTGCTTTTGATTTTTAACAGAGCGTGACATGTTTTCTGAACTGCCACGTGTGTGCCTCTGTCACCGTTTGTGCCTGCGTATGCATTACATAATTATGTTTTTGTATCTTTGCAATTTTTGGATCATGGCTGAGGTAACTGGTAGTTAGCCAAACATGCTGATAACTAACTTTCCAGAATGGACGCTCTGATATTCACATTTCACGTTTCATGTCAGACATGATGAATGAGAGACTGCATTGAGGTACTGAAGATAGAGGAACATCATGTCATGACTCCAGCTGCTGAGCTATGATTGGACAATCGCAGTATGGAGGAGGGGTTAGGGTTAACAGTAAACGTGGGTGAGAATAAGAATAGTTGTTTGTCTTTACGTGTTAGCTGTGTGATAGACAACCTGCCACCTCTCTAACAGATTGTGTTTTCCTGTGTGTGTTTGCTCTCCAGTCGGAGATGCTGCTGCAGCACCAGTCCAACCCGTGTATCGTGGACAACGCAGGGAAAACCCCTCTGGACCTGGCCTGTGAGTTCGGCAGAGTCGGGGTAAGAGCGTACAGTTTTAGTCATTTATCAAAACCAGCAGCAGCTGAAGGCAAACCACAGAAACGATCAAGTGTGTTGCTTGTGTTCTCTGCGTGCGTGTGTAGGTGGTCCAGCTGTTGCTGTCCAGTAACATGTGTGCTGCTCTGCTGGAGCCCAAAAAAGGAGACACCACCGACCCCAACGGGACGTCTCCTCTCCACCTGGCCGCCAAGAACGGACACATAGACATCATCAGGTACAAACACAAGCTCCCACCTCCTGCTCTCTCTCTCACACACACACATATATACACATACACACACGAATTTAAAAGTCCTCACGAGCTTGCTGAGAAAACAGATATACAACACAACAGGGAAACAATATGATCCAATTAACTTGAGGAATAATGGCACAAAAGTGTGCAGTGAGAGTTGATGCATCCGTCACAAACTCCTAAATACATTTTTAAACACACTGCAGATCTGCACGGTCACAGAAACGTCAAGTCGTTGTAATCTCATCTCGACGGGGCTGCGCGCCTGGTTTTTGTTTATGTTTTGAAAGAGAGCATCATGGCAAAGTGGCTTGTTGCCGCGGTGATGTCAGCATCTGACACACAGCTCCGGGATGAAAGATCACACACACACCACAAAGATATTTTTCCTCTCATCTCTCTCAACCAAGTAACTCAGGGCTAATATGTGTGTATATGTGTGTGTTTGTGTCGGTGCAGGAGTTTGTTTGCCTGTTGGACACAGACAGAGAGGCGAAGGATAAGAGACAGACACTGAAAGATGAGAGGAGACTGCAAGTGAGGGAAGATAAGAGAGAGAGGGGTATGACAATAAAGAGAGGGGTAGAGAACGAGAACAAAGCCTGTCATAGTTGACAGAGCAGAGCGCGCCTCTTTAGGAGTGACACTGATAAATGATGCTCATTAGGCGTGTCCAACAGTCTGTGGAACACACACTCACGTAAACACACACACATACAAACACTAATTCAGTAAAGTTTGAGCCAAATGAAATGTGTGTCTGATGAACAGTTTCTCTCTCAACCAAACTCCAGAAAGAGTGTTGGGCTCTGAAGCTAATATAACATAGTGGCCAAACGGTGTAATGACAGTAATGGTGTCCGTCACGTGATGCACACTGGCACAAAAATCTCACATTGTGAAAGAAGTGGCTGTAAAACAGTGGATGAGAATTTCATGAAAAGTCATGAAGTCATGCTGCTGTTAAAGAGTGTGTCAGCTGTTGGAATGAAGGACCTGTGGTAGCTCTCCTGCTTACATGGTGGGAGTAGCAGTCTGTTGCTGAAGGAGCTGTTTAAGGTCTCCACAGTGTCATGCAGGAGGTGAGAGGAGTTGTTCATGATGGATGTCAGCTTTGATGCTCTCGATACTCCCTCTGTAGCCTGGTTAGAGCCGTTAGCCGTTAGCTCCTCCATCTTATTGGGGAGAGATCTTACATTCCTCATGATAACAGATGGTACGGATGGTTTGTGTCGCCTTTTCTGCTCCTGGCACTTAGATCCAGCTCTGCATCCTCGTCTTCTTCTCCTCAATTTGGCAGGGATCACTGGTCTTTCCACCGAGGGTATGCCAGTTATCTCCACAGTTCAAAGTAAACGCTTGCCAACAGAGTGGCTAGAGATTGGTGTAGAAAAAACATGAAAAGTACTAAAAATACAAAAAAAAACACAGAGAAGTGAAGTGTTTAGAGCTACTGTAACTGGCTGCCAACCAGACGGAAGTACCTAGTGCACTTGCAGACACACAATGCAGAAGCAGAAGCGGAATATCCGGGTGATTTTATGCCCAAAAATCAAACTTTAGCTTCATGCACCATCGAGCAGCTGCTGACCGCCGTATGTATTCTGTGCCTTGAGCTAAATGCAAACCTTAGCATGTTAGCATGCTTACATTGTCACTGTTAACATGCTGACGTTTAGCAGGTGTCATTTTAACCGCGGTCAACATCTTTTTCCTCAAAGTTCAGGTCCTTTTTTTACCCTGGAGTTGAGCTTCTTTAGCCTTTCTACCATGATAACCTGACTGATGGAGTGTTTGTCTGAAGTTGTGTTACAGCGGTCACTGGGTTCTCGCTCTTCTCTCTGATCAAGGCCCCTTTTTGCCTGGTTACTGACTTTAGCTGCCAATGCTATCAAAAGTGTAACTACATGTAGCAGCTACAGTAAAGTGCAGGAACTGTGATTGGCTCACCAATCAACAATATCACCAGGTGCTGGATATTGTTGATTGCAAAAACAACGATGAAATGAGTATGAAATGTGATCATAGCTCATATACAGTTTGTTGACCACGCTCATTATTTTAGGATCATTTTATAGTGACAGACAGAAAAGTAAATCAATTTTAAATTTAATCTGAAACACACAAATCTAATTGAATTATCAGTCTCATTGAGTTCAAGACAGACCAAAGTGCTGAGAGACGTTTCTCATGATGAAAGCTTACTGTCTCGTGCTGCTACTGTAAATACTCACCAAATGTGCGTTAATCCAGCTGCAGCTGCAAAGAGGAACAGCAGACGTACTCTTTATACCTGTTTGAATAACATTAGCTAAAAACTACAATACCCAGCTGTAGGAAATTTTTTATTAAGGAAGGATTTCCATCTTCAGTTGGAACAAACGGACTCATCATGTGAGAGAGGATAGAGAAGTTCGAGTACTGAGAGTCTCAAACATTTCATAGAGTGATGCAGGTTTATCCTTTAAATCAGGAGCAGTATGACATGAATTCACTTTATTTAAGTTGTGTTGCTGTTTCATGCTAAAGAAAATGTTTCTCCTGTCTTTTCTGTGTCTCCTCCTCGACTCGACCTCATCTAACTCCTCTTCTCTGCATCGTCACACGTCTGTTTCTTCTTGACTTTCTCATCCTCTCACCTCTGCTCTCCTTTGCAATTCTTCACGCTGTATTTCCTCTGAATTTCACTCCCTCCTTGCTCCCCTCATCTCTTGCTACACTTCCAACCTGCTTCCCTTCCTTTCTTCCTTTCATCTTTCCTTCCTTCCTTCCTTCCCTTTGCTGCCCCCCCTGCTGTCAGACTGTTGATCCAGGCGGGTATCGACATCAACAGACAGACCAAAGCGGGCACAGCCCTGCATGAAGCTGCCCTGTGTGGAAAGACCGAGGCAGTGAGACTCCTGCTGGACGTAAGTGGAACTTTACGGAAAACTTCCCAGCACTGTGCCTGAGTTCACTTAAAGGACAGTTACAATCTAATTTATGAATGCTTCAAGGCCGAAACCTCCTCCAACCAGCCAGCTCCACTACTTCAGAATAATGACAGTAACACTTGTAAGGTGACATTAGAGGTGGAGGCGTTCTCTATTTCCATAAAATTACAATAAAACAAAATGATTTTATTTTAATCAAAACTATAAGGCTGCCTGTTTTCTGTGAAGAATGATTGACTGTGGGAGATGTTTCCATTATTAGTTATTTGAAAGACAGATGCAACATAAATCCTTAAATTGATTGAAATTATGATCTCAGAGATTTATCATTTCATTCAAAAAAGATTTAGAGATTCATCAGTGGCAGAAAGTAATTCAATATTTTTACTCACATATTGTAGTTAGGTACTTCACATTAGGATTTTTGTCACTTTGACTTCAACCTTTCATATTAACATTATATATACAAAGATTTGGTCATCAATACGATGCATAAAGATTAAAGCAGTGGTTCCAGACTGTTTCAGATGATTACGAGTTCAGCTGTTTCCCTTTAAAGTTCTTTAAAGCCGAAACTGTCACAGAAAATAAAAATATAACATAAATAAAAATGTCATACAAAAGCAATAATCAGATATTTATACATTTTTATTTCATTTATACAAATCTGCGCAGAAACACTTTAGTTTCTTTTTTCATACCCCATTAATGAATCAATTTCATTATTCATTTTCATAACACTAGAGGTTGAAAATGAAATGCACTTTTGGTTCTATGGACCATTAAATCTCAACATTAGGTTAAAAGTCTTTCATGAGGTTCTGATGTGTTTCCTGTCTGATGAATGCAGACTGAACTTCCTGTTTTCAGATGAAGTGTTTAAAGGAGCAGTCTGTGTTTCTGTCATGTCTTCTAGCCGCTGTTATAAGTTGCTGCTCTGCATTGTTTGACATGTACGGTGTATTAATTCTTCTTTTGCTCTTATTATGTTTATTACCTTCATTTGTTACATTGTCTTATAAGTCCATGTGGGCTGGACACCTTTGGTGCACGACACCAATTTACAATGAAATTACTTTTATTAGAAATCATTTTTATTTCATTATAGACATTTCAGCCCCTTTTTTATTGCATGTTGTCACTTTTCATCAAACAGTGTCTCCCACCCTGTCCTATTACAAAAATGACACCTGTGTCACAGATTCAAAAAAAGAAAAAAGTATATATTATCATGGCAAAGCTTTTTTTCATCTGTTCTTCAGTCATAGAGGAACAATTTAGATCAGACTAAAAAAATAAAAGATCACCAGATTTGTTTTTCTCACTTGGCTCTCAGTAAAAATCTGTGAAATCCTGGAAAAAAATAGCTTTTTCTCTGACGTCATGTGTGTTTTCCTTAAAATATGAAGTAAAGCTCCCAAATTGTTCATATAAAATGAGCCTTACGTCCTTCAGATTTTACTGTTACAGTCTCCTCATTATGAAAATATTCTCTGACAGGGTTTCTTGGGAAATCTGAAATGCAGTGGAGGTCTGAGGCCTGTTACCTATTTATGAAAGAGTTTGGAAAATCCCTCCATCCCCATGCGATGAAACCGAGGCACAGTTATGAAAACTAATAGGAGATGATGCAAATTGCCCATTTTTGCTGGTGACATTAAAATGCCACGGGGTTTATGAAAACAAGAGAGGCAATATGTTTTAATGACACGGCGTGTTCCAGCATGAGAAACTAACACTGTGGTTTAGACCCACGGCTGTGAGGAGGTTACAAGTCTCTGTCCTGAAGCGCCTTCGCTCTCAATCCATCTTTGTTCTCAGGGCTACATTTGATCACACTGTGATACTGCTCTTCAGCTTTTGGCTGTCTCAGTTGAAAAAGAAGACGTGGTTGTGATTAGTAGGGCAGCAGCAGGAATGAGCGGGCACGGGTTATTTTCTGCTGATGTCATGACGGTTTATTATTACTTCCCTGAGGTGTTAATATAAGAGATGGTGCTGCTTTGGATATTCTTGTGTAAACAGGTACAAGAACATCTCACTTTACGTCCACACACCAAATCCATCTTCTCTCCTCTTCCACAGAGTGGCATCAATGCCACAGTGAGAAACACCTACAGTCAGACCGCACTGGACATCGTCTACCAGTTCACTGCAACGCAAGCCAGCCGAGAGATCAAACAACTGCTGAGGGGTAGGATGGATGGATCAGTGGATTGGGGTAGGGAGGAGGTAGAAACGTCAAGCCAGACAGAGAGAATAGCAAGTCATGCTAGGGGTTGTAGCATAATTGGAGGGTGTAGTGACACTTTAAAGGAATAGTTGGACTTTGGTAATAATTCTGATTCGTGGTCATTGCCAGAGTTAGATGAGAGGATTGATACTCTAAATATGAAGCTAGCTTTGCTTAGCACAAACAACACAAACGGGGAAATAGCTGTCCTGGCTGTGTCGAGTGACAAAATTTGACTACTAGCAACTCCAAAGGTCACAAATGAACATGTCTTCATCTTTTTTGTTTAATTTGTACATAAACTGGAGATTAAAATCGACACATTGCAGTTTTTAATTACCTTTGGATGGAGCCAGGATAACTGTTTCCCCCCCTTATGCTAAGCTAGGCTAACTCTCTGATGGCAGAAGCTTCATATTTACCATGCAGACATCTAACTCAGCAAGAAATCAATAAAGAATGTATCTCTAACTATTCCTTTAACCCGTGCTACTCAAACACAGAATATATGAAATATGTTGAATATTTTAGTGGGAAACATACAATGATGACACGATGATGTTAAAATGGGATAGCACTCTGCATTAAAGAGATTCTCCATAACTATAGTATTGCACATTGTACACACATGATCATGTGAATTATAGAACAACACATACATTTATTGCATTATACATTATGATGTACCGCCTCTCTTTGTCTGTCAGATGCGTCAGCGGCTCTCCAAGTTCGAGCTCTGAAGGATTACTGCAACAACTACGACCTGACCAGCCTCAACATCAAAGCAGGAGACGTCATAACGGTAAGACTCGCACACATGCGCACACACACACACACACACACGCACGCACACACACACACACACACGCACACACACATGCAGCGTGTAATGAGGGGTTACAGGTAGGTGGGTTCACATGCACAAAAGGCTGCAAACTGCTGCCTCTCTCTGTGCAAGTCCTCATTCTGATCCCTATAGGGAACTACGGGGTGTGTTCCATTAATGCAGATAAAGTATGGGGGTATTATTGTAGCAATATTATCTGTGTGGAGAGCAAAACTGCCTGACATGACCTGACTTAGATGGATGTGGGTGTGTCCTTTTGCAGCTTCCTAGTCAAATCTGTTGTGAGTGTGAGTGTGTATCTACGTGCAAATCTACGAATCCATGCCTAGTAGCGCTTAGAATTGGTTTTGTACTCTCCTTAATTTGTTGTCATCAATAATCGTCCATACTTCCGTAAAGATTTACAACATTTACTACAAATGTTTTACAGAACTTGCTACATTGCACCCTGACCACCGCTCATGAATATTAATGAGGATTTATGCAGCCTTTGGGTACTTACTACAGTAATAAGGAGGCTAAGCGGTGCCCATGCTTCCTCCCTCAGGCTCTGAATGAACAGTTTGTCTTTGCTGCTGTCTGACAGAGAATTTTAGAAAGCTCCAAAAGTAATTTCCATTTCTGTTTGACAAAAAAAAAAATCATGCTGAGATTTATTAAATTATTAATAAACCAGTAGACCTAATGTGGGGTGTAAAATACACACAAATTCGCCTTCTTATTTTTTATGTAATGTTTGTCACTTACGTGTTTGTGAAACCTGAGCAGGTCTTGGAGCAGCACCCTGACGGACGCTGGAAAGGCTGTATCCATGACAACCGAACAGGAAATGACCGGGTGGGCTACTTCCCTTCCACCATGGTGGAGGTCATCAGCAAGCGCACAGGTGTGTGTGCCCTCCTGTGTGTGTGTGTGTGAGTGAGTGAGAGTGAGAGAGGGTGTTGGAGTTACTGTTAAAATCATGACCAAGCTGACGTGAAGATGACGTGTCAGCCAAGCGTCAAATATTTGGGCTAAACACAGAAGAAGAACTTGAGGAGTTGAAGAAAAGTGACTGAATAATGTTTCAGCCCTTTTCAAAACCCTTGAGGACACTTGACCTCACCATCTCATAAGTTCACTTTCCCTGGATCAATAAAGGTTATATTAAAATTATATTATATCTCACACACTGGCAGAGACGACCTTTGTGAGCAGCACAATGGTACCAAACACTCCTCTGTCCTCTCTACATTACTGCAGACATGATCCAAGCAATCCATTTCAGTTCCACAGCCAGAATTTACTTTACTACGACTACCTGAAGACACAAAGTTTTTAGGAGTTCAGCCTGACAAGTGAAGACAGTTTGGACACCAACATCATCCACATGTTTCACTCCTCCCTGCTGACATTTAGCATTAGCTACTGAATGATAGTAGTTTCTAAAAGTCGATGAGATGATTGATACTACTACTGTCTGCAGCTTAACTTAGCATAAAGACTAGAAACAACTGATGTGTCAACAGGTCATGTATTACATGGTCTGCAGATACATAAATGTTAATAATTTGAAGCATAATGTATCCAGTTTTGACCAAACAGTTTTCCTGAAGTGACCTTAAATTTAGTTAAAGTTTAAATTTTCCACACTGTTTTTTACAATCTTGTTACGTTAGCCTGCTACAGATGCTAAATTCAGAATTTACATTGTTAAGGGCCTCACTAAAGCTATGTATATCACATGACATGTTACCTATACTAGACTAGGCCAGACACTTTAATATTTTACTAGAATTTGGATAGTGGCTAATGTAGTTAGCTTTTATTTTGGAAATACGCAAAACACCTACGCAGCTATGCAGTTCAACATATTGTTAAATACTCTTATACACTTTATTTCTTTCAGTTAGATGAGAATTGACGCCGCTCCCATGGCTGTGCAGTACATATTAATGCAGCCTGTTAGCTTAACTTAACTAGCACAAAGACATGAAAACAGCTAGCCTAGCTCTGTCCAGAGGTGATAAATTCACCAACAAGCATCTCTAAAGCTCGATTTAAAATGTCCTTTGTTCAATCTGTACAAAACTGAAGTGTCGTGGAGCCAAGCTAACTATTTCAAGTTATGTCAAACTATCCTGTGAGTTGCTAATTATGTAAACTGACATGTCAAAGGTCAGCATGGTCACAGATAGAAGTTTGGTGTCATCTCTGTGTTTTCATGACTCAGCAGGCAAACTAAGCAGCTAATGTGTGCATCTCCCTGACACTGCACATTATTTTAACCTCCTTCTCCTTTTTTTTGAAACCATAGTGAGCTTTTTACCACTCGGTGAGATCTGCAGAACACATCCACATCCATCCCACCATTACTGCACAGTCACAAAGCAGCTCAGATGTTTTTAACTGTCTGTTGGTGTCTGTCTGTAGGTCTGGTATCTCTGTTTGTCCATCCGTCTTTCTCTCTGTTGTATTATGTCTACTTGGCCTGTATATCTGTCTCTCTATTATTGTCTGCCTTCATCCCCTGTGATCACTAAATCCTCACACGCCTGTCTTTGAAATGACCTCTCCTTGTACTCATGTCGTCACATTATCTGCTCATCATTCTCTTTGATAGAGGCCATTAACCACTAAAGGGGAGCTGCTCCAAGTCAAAGAAAATACCACTGTGGCTGTGTCTGTCCTCACCTACAGTGCATTGTAGAGCAGCTGTGGATACTGTACAATACAAAACAGCTGGAGCACTCAGCATGCACAGCCAGTCTTACACTTGAGGCTACAGCAGCTGTTTTAGCAAGAGGTTTCATTTACTCAACTGTTTTACATCAATTTTTAATGATTCTTTCCCATCATTCCTCTCCAGCCAGTCTCTTCTGCATGTACTCTATCAGGGATATCATGTTAGAAGTTAAAACAGCCAATTAGGACATCAGCTCGGTAGAAATATGAACAAATCTGCATTAGTCAGTTAAATTAACCTTAATGTTACAGCAGCTTTTAGGAAACTACCAGTTAACTTTACTTCAGTCAGTCAGTGACTGATCACAAGAATATTGACGATAACTGCTGGAAGTTAGCAGTTAGCTTGTGGATATGTCCCTACTTTATTAAGTCTAGGTCCTAGAAACCAGCTGTAAATATTATGCAGTGAAGAATTTGAGATATTACAAAGGTTTATATCTTTCCAAGCACAATGTTACTGTGATTATTTAGTTCAAGGAGTGAACCCAAATGCCGACAGGTAGGTAGTATGAACAAAAGCTAATTTTAATGACGTACTGGACAGACAGGTTAACACAAAAAAAACAGTTGAGGCATCCAGGTAAAACAAACTTCATCCAACCATCAAGAAAAAACCCATCAACAGAAGTCCAACAACAAAAAATACAGAACTGAGATACACATGAACATGTGGAGAAGCACTAAAGCTGAACAACGGCTGGGGAACAGATGCTGATGACTTGACAAGTGAAAGAGGGAAAACACAAGTACTAAATACAGGAGAATTAATTAACTAATTAAACACAGGCGACAAAGAAAACAAGCGGGAAAAAGACAAAGACAGGAAGTAAAGTAACACAGGACACTTGAGGAAAGACCCTTCCAACATAAAACAGGAAGTACTAATCAAGAAACCTAAAACAATGACAGGTACGATGGCCATCTAACCGCAGAACTGCAGATCTGCTGCTTCATCTTGTTCTCATGAACCACCGTATAAGGATGGAAGCAACCTCACACACCGTATTCCTCTGTCTTTACCCAGAAACCCCTCAGAACCTTTCTGGCCAAAAGAATAGTTCTTTTTTTGATTCCAGTTACTTTTGAGTTACAACTCGCTTGAGTTTTTACCATCCAGCTGGTCCTGTTGAAGGAGGACAGCGATGAGCACAGCAGAGGTTTTTATACTTCATGTTAAATAAGATTTGGTTCAGGTGTTCACCTCATCAGTACCTCAGTATGAGGTGTTCCTGTGTCCAGCAGACACTGTAATGGAGTAGAGAGAGTAAAGTTGATGTTCATCTGTCCCTGGGAGAGTCTCTACTTTCACCATCCATCACTTCGTTTTCACCTCTCCATATATTTCATTTCATCGATGCCACATCTGTTTGTCCTCTCCTTCTCTTCGTCCCTTCATCATCAGCAGTGTCCTTCACGACGTTCGATTTCTTTGTTTAATTTTGTAACTTCAGCCTTTGTTTTTAATTTTCTTTTTTCCCCCCTTTCTTTCTTTCTTATGTGTAATTCTCTGTTTTGTCGTTTGTTTGTTACGTGGCGGTGGTTCACTGTTGGCTGGTTGTGTGTGTGTCGGTGTGTCGTCACGGTGGGTGTTATCTAGGTTTGGCCAGCACAGTCATTTGCACTCAACAGTTTCAAAAGATACCGCTGGTTCCTCCGGCGACGGTTGCCCCTGCCAACGCGGTAGTCAACGGCAACGACACCACGTTCCATCAGATCCATATCCTGCCTCCACCGCCTCCTCCTCCACCACATTCCCATCAGCCACTGCTTCCACTTTTCACTTCCTTTGGCTATAACAAGTCGCCCGTGACAACCCCACAGGGAGACACACCCACTGCCCCAGGTACACGCCCCCTTTTTTCATTATTCTTATTCTTATTATTCTTATTCTTATTCTTATTATTAAAGCTTCAAAAGATGCTTTCCTCTGGTGTTTCTTTAAGTACCAGTATGAAATTGATTTCCGATTGGTCATGTCATATTCTAATTGGGTTTTTAAGTGTTGCTCTAAGAAGGCATCCATTGAAGTTTTCTGTTATGGATCATTATTTATGTAACTTTATGTAATTGTGTTGCTCATACTGTATAACTTTAGTTTTTCTGTTTTTACTGTTGTCATCTTCATTACCGAGAGACAGTCAGAGCTTTTAGACAGAAGTCCACATGAAGCTCAGAAGAGAAATATTTGTTGGACATTGCACTTAAAATATGTAAGACAAGCAGTTACACAACCAAAACATATCCAACAAAAGGTCACGAGAATAACCCTTTTTTATATATGAAGGCCCAAATTTGAAGTGTAAATGGTGCGTTTGTGCATATTTGGATTTTCCTTTACATTCAGCCACTTAGCTCATATGATCAATTCTCTGTTGTTCTCTCTGCATCCATGTTGGTGTTTATTGTGCAACATGCTAATCAGGGTAGGCCTTACTCTTATGGTAGTAGTAGTAGTGTAAGTAGTGTACCTATTCCACTATATACTGTGATGAAACTTTCTGATGGTAGCAACACAGCCAACATTATCTATTCCTCACCGGTCGATGGTTAAATAATTTTAATCAGTTCTTTAAAAAATAGAATAGAATAGAAATCAGTGCACGTATGAAAACGTGAATGGATGAACAAAGCTCGATCAAGTTACAGCTTTTTAGTTACAACGGTAAAAAAACATCCATCATCCATACTCCTCACCTCCTGCATGACACTGTGGAGGCCTTAAACATCTCCTTCAGCAACAGACTGCTACTCCACCATGTAAGAAGGAGATCTACCACAGGTCCTTCATTCCAACAGCAGTCACACTCTTCAACACTAACATGACTTCATAACTTTCTCCAGCATGACTTTTTCTATATATTTCTGATTTATGAGTAATTTCTTATCAACCTTGTGTGCACGAGGTGCTGTGACAAGTGAATTTCCCCAGAGTGGGATCATTAGAGTCTATCTTATCTTATCTTATCTTATCTTATCTTATCTTATCTTATCATTCTTCAGTGCTTCTGTTTACACTACAGATCTTTACATATCAAACAGCTATCTGATCATGACTAAGTGGCTAAGTGTAAATGAGCTCTTACAGTTGTTATCCTTTAGATTTTCATCAAATCAAACGCTGTTTTTGATACTATTTATTGTCTGCATTTTATTCAATGCAATGCACATTCAATGTATTTACATTCAGTTACCACATTATATGGTAGTTTTCTTTGTTACTGGTGGAGTCCGCCATTCCTGTGCTGGATTTAAATTGCCTGCATGTAATATACAGCTTTGCAGTTTGTAACTTCAGGCTGAACCATGACTTTTTGGAGCTTTTGCTTCACTTCAGAGCTAATGTTGCTATCAGTAGCATGTTAATCAGATTTCAAATGAGGCTCCATTGGGCTAAAGTCAACCACAAAAACACCTGAATCACTTTATTTGAATGTATTCATTGCATGCTCTGTAATCAGACACGCCATGTGTAAATAACGCTGCTATCGTGCAGGTTTGATAACTGCAGAAAAACATCTAACAAGTTGATAAAGTGCTAATGCTAATGCTAATGGAGTGTTGTGGTTTTTTAGGATGCCGTTATATTAGACTAGATGTCAGGTGGGAGGAAAGCTCACCATTTTACCACAGACCTGTGTTCACCTCAGTTGGTTTGTGCTTCAGTTCAGTGTCTTGGTTCCTTGTTTTTTTGCAGTTTTTTTTCCTCCTTCCTTTTTTCCTCTTCGTTCTTTCCTCCCTTGTACATCACTGCTGTCCCAACCACAAAGACAACCCTGCTAATATCTAAAACACACACACACACACACACACACATCATTACACAACTCTCCCCCCGACCTCCAGACTATGTGTACAACCGTGATTTTCCGTTCTGTCCTCGTCCTGAGTGTTATTGTCACGTCTGATCATTTTAACACCACTTTTACCCACCTTGCACATCTACCCTCTGTGTGTGTGTGAGTGAGTGAGTGTTGGAATACTTAAGTAAAGATTGAGTGTGTATAGGCTACAGGCTTTGGATGGGTAAACTAAAAATATCCTTATTATTGCTTTAATGACTGTTCAGTTTATAGTTGGAGGCGTTGGAGCTCTCTGACATTAACGGGTGACGTTTTCTAAGTATCTGGAATAATGCAAATTCTTTCTTAACAGTCTTTTCAGCGATTCTTGAATTCTTGAATGCAAGGTATTAAAATAGATGCTAAAATTATGTATTACATGCAGAGATTTGCAAGTTATGAAATGTTAAATGTTACGTAAGAGACCCAAATACATCGTTAGAAAATGTCACCCAGGATGTTTTGCAGGTAAGATATTCACTGACTGTAAACTGTAAACTCTGTGAATGGGAGCCTTCACTGGACACCATTTTGTTCCCTCCAGGAGAATCTAACCCTTTAGACAGATTTCAAAAATGAAGCAGCACCCAAATAAAGTCAAATATAACGCCATCACTCATAACTACAGTACAGTAGTACAAGTCCGTAGACTTGATCACATTGGTTGAAAACAGCACATTTTGAACTCAGAAATGTCAAATCAAAGGCTGTTCACTCCTTTGTTTGAGGTCACTTGGAGGGATGCAAAATGTCCACAAGAAGGAGCTGCAACATTACATGAAAGCAAATGGAACTTTTTGATGTGTGTGTTTCTCTGGAGCACTGTTGGCTTACACATATAAACCATTTATAAACCCTTAAGATGGTTATAATGGTTTATCACACTCTCCAAATGCACTACAGCAGTCCCATTCTGACAATGCTTACATATATAATCACACACGTATGGATGCATTATATATGTATGTGTATGTACATTATGGCATATATGTGTATATACACAGATATACATGTTATGGATTTATTTATGTACTATGGGTATATAAATGTTTTCATATATCTATATATATGCTGTATTTTTTCTGTGTGTGTGTGTGTGTGTGTGTGTGTGTGAGCATGAAAGTGTGGAGTGTAAGTGAGTGTGAAACTTCTATATGCTTTAAAAAAAAACCCTCCCTTATCCGCCTTTACTCCATCACCCTGCTCTCCTACTGGCCCCTCTGTAATATTTGTCTTTTTCGCGAATAAGTTTGGAATATATTTATATATACCCCGCTTCCTTTTCTAAAACTATCAAGCAGATTACAACGCCTGTAGTGTGTCAGTCGTTAGTGAAGTGAGGAACAAATATGTAGCATTGACAGACAAACTAACTCTAAATACCATACTGTAAATATCCTGTAAACTTATTTTCAATTTCTTTACACCAGTTGTGTAATCATAGTATCAAATTCAGGTTTAGGGATACATAAAAGCTAACATTAGCCTAGCATTAAAGCTACACTAATCAATATTTTTATATGAAGAATGCATCAAATGACTGTGTAATATAAAGGGGATCGCTTGTAGTGATAAAGCCAAGGAGAATTACTGAGTGCCCCTCAGCTCTATAGAGATTTTTAGCCTCTTTTAGCTAACTGTTTTGGCTTTACGGCCCACAGCTTTACCTATAGCGCTAAACAACCGACAAGTTAGCAACTAGCTGATGAACATAGCAGCTAAAGCTAATTTAGCAGCTAGTGTTAAATATTTTTCTCATGACATGACCAAAACACAGCTAATGGAGAGCGAATACTAAACTTATGTTCACACAACTTTAGATTAATGCTACTGCTAATGTTGCACCATGTGTGCCAAAAGTGTGAAAGGCAACTGTTTGCTAACATGTTAGCTATATAAACTTTATAAGGTAATAATTTCGATGTTGTATTTTCAGCTTGTTGCTGCTTCAAATGCTAATTTTTGATAGCAAAAAGGTAGAAATGCTTCTAAGGCCAGTTTAGGGTCGGTTAGCGGCTAACAGTGGTGTTCTGTGTTAAAGGTTGTCGCGGCTCAGAGGCAAGTCCTCACAGCTCTCCCACCCCATCCAGTGGGCCCCATGGAGGCTCCAACGAAGAGATCTGGGTACTGCGCAAGCCCGTGGCAGGTAACTAAGCCGCGCTGCGCTGAGCCCTCAATCCCTGACTCCTTAAACTCTAACCGGGGGGGTCAAACAGTATCTGACGCCCATTCAAAAAAAAAGGCTTTTCTGCCTGTCATCGCCTAAATATATCCATCCATTTATCTGAGCTGAAAATGATGTTTGAAGGCTTTCAGATACTCTTTGACCTGCTCCTGACAGCCCCCCATGTCCTGCTTCCCCCCTCCATCTAAAGCTCAGCTGAACTCAGTGGCCTCATGTGTAGGACTGCAGCCATCTGCATCGGTCTACAGTCTGTGTGTCTTTCCAGCTGGATGCATGGAGATGACTGGAGAGAGAGACAGAGAGAGAGACAGAGAGAGAGGAAAAAATGTGTGCGTCTGTGTGTGAAAGCGAAAGTTTTGTCTTGTTTACTCCACTCCTGTCGCTCAGTCGTCCGTCACCCTGTCTGTCCGTCTGTCCGTCTGTCCTCTGATCCAACCACACGCTGCCCAGTGCATTTCAATGGAGAGTCACACCTGTTACCACGCTGCTTTGGATACCAGCTAAACCACTCAATGTGTGTGTGCCTGTGTGTGTGTGTGTGTGTGTGTGTGTGTGTGTGTGTGTGCGTGTGTGTGCGTGTGTGTGTGACTGTATACGTTCATCTGTTTGTTGCATGTGTGCATCTCTATGCACAAAATCTATACATATTGTTTGGGCGGTTGCATGTGTGTTTGAATGAATGTGTGTTATTGTGTGTATGTCTGCGTGTGTGTGTATGTCTGTGCGTGTGTATGTGTGTGTTGCAGGTGGAGACCGCAGCAGTGTGGGTAGTTCAGGCAGTGTGACCAGTGTGAGGTCATCGGGCAGCGGTCAGAGTGCTGGCAGTGCAGCACACATCCTCCATGCACAGGCTGAGGGGGTAAAGGTAAGACACACACACACAAATGCAAGTGTGTGTGTACACACACTGCAGCTTTGTTTTGTTTTGTTAGTTCATGTATGTAGTCTTAGAACTCAGACTACACCAAGGTCTTGCATTGAATAAGTGAGTAGTGTGTAATATAATCGAGCGTTCACAAGGACAAGGGCGTGTTTAATTGGTACAATATTAATTCATTAATGTCAATTAACTGCATTTTTCACAGCAGCCATCTTGACATGTTAGTAGGTAAACACAGGTGTTACCAGTGATCCTAACTAAGGCTCCATTCCATTCAGGTCAAACAGAGTCAGGCTGTGGTGCATGTTGGCTCACTGCAAAGTCTCTGCTGCAGTAAATGGAACAGAACCTTAATTGATATCATGCATTGAACCAAGCAACAAATAGCAGAAACAAGGGCCAATGTGGAAGTGCTAAAAACTGCAGTTCCTCAAACGTCCACTTGAGGCTGGCTGCAGAAGTCCCCATGTTAAAATGTCCAACTTCACAGCAGAAACAAACATGTTTACAGCCTGGTACAAAAAATCAAATCAAATTCAAATCAAATCAAATTTTATTTGTATAGCCCAAAGTCAAAAACATTTGCCTGGAGGGCTTCACAACGTACAGGGAGACACCCCGTCCTAGACCCTCGGTTGAGGAGAAAAACTCCCACAAAAACCCTTTTAACAGGAAAAAGTGGAAGAAACCCAGGAAGAGCCACAGAGGAGGATCCCTCCCCAGGACGGACAGACGTGCAATAGATGTCACGTGTACAGTCAACAAGTCAACAGAAACATTTGTACAATTACAATGAAAAATGACAATGGATTACAATGAATGATAAAATGATTACAGTAGCAGTGGAACCTGTGATAGAGATAGAGAGAAAAAAACAAACAAAAAACAGTTTTGGTCTCTATAGCTAATTTCCGTTCATAACAACTGTACTGAGGGTGAATCTTTATACAACTCACCTGTTCAAATTATATTAAGGCTTAAAGTTATGCAGAAAGAGCCTGGACACTTTGATTGACAGGTGGGTGTCATTACAGATGGCTTATTAGAGCACACAGGTGTCATACGGCCCGCCGATGATCCACGTCTTTGCCGATGTTTAGATTAGCCTTGAGGTGGAAGAAGCTGGACTACAAACATGGCAGCTGCAGCGTCACTCATGCTCTGTCCAGTGTTTATACTGATCTCACAGTGAACCTAATATGTCTATACTAGGTTTCTAGTAAGAAATGAATGAATGTGGTGGGAAGTACTTGTACTTTACCTCGGTATTTACATTTAATACTACATTATAGTATACATTATACTTCTACTTTACCACATTTCAGAGGTAAATACTGAACTTTACTCACCACTAAATGAGTCTGGCAGGTGCAGATACTGGTTACTAAAACAAATACACTGCAGTGTTAAAGGTTAAACCAGTGGTTCTCAGCCTACACTTTGATGCTTACTTCTGTACTTTTACTTTTCATGTAGGACCTCTGCTTGTAATTTTGGATTTTCACATGAATCTAAGGAATTTTACAGAAAATGTTTACTATACTATAGCACAACACTATTTATTATTTATTTATGATTTCAACACTCTGTCACTCAGTTAATCTGCTTCATCAGGACTGCGTGGGTGTGTTTTGATCAGATTTGATTGGCATTAAAATCAAACTACCCCACGACTGTCATCACATTTTGATACACACGTCGCATCGCAGTGATTCCCACCCACTTCAAACTAGTCAGGAGAGCATATAGAAAAAATAGAAAGCTGGCATATGAAATGATCAGAATTCTTCTGACTGTGGCTGAAAATATGTTCATGTCAGAGTCCATCGCTCTAAGTGAGAAGCAGAATGAGAAAATGGGTTTTCAAGAATACACTGTATACTTGTTTTAATGGAGCACTGCTTTCAAAGGAATCCCTGTTTACCCTATAATTAGTACAAAATTATACAGAGTCGTTCTTCCTGGGAATAATAATTTCTTTGGAAGTTCACTGGAAAAAAATGATATTATTAGCAAATTATGGAGCTGCTAAATAAAGAATAACTGCTGTAAACAAAGTCAGTAAGCAAACTGAAGGGAAACCCTCTATAACTGAGTGGAGACATACTGTATAAGAAATGCAGATGCTTTCATGCAGAACCTGATGGCTGACAGGATGGTGGAGACTATGGAAATGATATAAATCATATGCTTTAGCCTGTGCACTTACCATGTCTCATTGTATACACTTGAAGAATCAGCAGTGCAGCATTAAAGCTGCTCACACTCATCACTCATCCTTACGCTTTAACACACACATACATATTATATATTCACAGTACAACCTCAGAGACCGGACGTGTTCTCGGTCTTAGCTGTGTCTCACCGCGGTTATTTACTCATGAAAACAGTCACAGCTGTACGTCGTATATTTTCAGCAAGCGTCCTGTTAAGAAACTGCAAGTGAGACACTTTTTAAACCTGCTGAAACATCCACGCAGCAAAATTAGACCCAACCGCGCGGTAGCATCCGTCTTCTTCCGCGTCTCACTCTGTTCACTTCTCCAGCGCTAGTCAGATTTTCTTTATTGCTGTGCTGCAGGAGCAACGTTTAAATGTGATTAATGTAGCACCAGTCAGCGTCCATATTTTTTCCCCTGGCAGACTTTCCGATAAAGATCGATCTTATCTGAGATGACGAGCTTTTAGAATTGGCATTTTTTTTTGTTTCTTAATGAAAAGGCAAAAAAAGAGAATCCAACCAATTTACTTTTTTCTTGCTAAGCGAAGACCTCAGTAACGACATCACTGTCCCCCGAGGGCCACCGTAGGTGATTCATTTGGGAATATGAAATGGGAAATAGAGTTTGCTAGTCATGCAGCCTGAAGCATTAGATAATATATCAGTATGATTTACAGTAGAGCAGGCAGCAATTTATTGTCAGTGTGCATGAGTTATGTTAAAGCAAGACTGTGAAACATTTAAAAGAGGAAATAACACATTCATCGAACCGTTAGATTAATTAGTCATAAAACACACCCTCACTCAAATCAATA
>OX336897.1:23766874-23781874 GCA_946959425.1 Argyrosomus regius | reverse complement strand
GTTATATAGTTATAGCTAGTTAGTTTTATATAGGGTTGCAAAATTCCAGGAATTTTCAAAGTTGGAAACTTTCCATGGGAATTTATGGGAATTAACAGGAATAAACCAGGAATTTACAAAATTGAAGGTTGGCCCTTATCAGGGAACTTAAATATAGTTTTTAGCATAATCTTGACTAAAACAACCAGATTTCATGCAGGTACACTTGAATATCTGCTATTCCTCAATCACATGCACATAGCACACTGCTTACTACAGGGCTACTGAGGCCACGCCCCCTACCTGCACAGGTGATTTCTGTACCTGCACCACACTTTAGAGCCCAGAGCACACAGAGACTATTGAAGACACACATTTGAGCTGGTGGACTACATAATATTGTTCAATAAAATAATTCAAACTTTATAAAGTTCTACTTACAAATAAATCTGTTGAAATGTTTTTTAATTGTTTTATTTTGCATGTCTGCTTATGACAAAACAAAATGTTTAGATTTATGTTTGGATATGATACACTTTGTTTAAATTACCCACAATTTACAGTTAATTCCCATGAATTAAGTTTCCGATTTGGAATATTCCCAAAATTCCAAATAACTTCCCATGGAAAGTTTCTGGAAATTTACTGAAAACTCGCCACCCCTTTGCAACCCTATATATTCCTGGGATTGTTCAGGTAGGGCAGGTGGTATATCTGTTATTTTTTAGATATTAACATGAGAAGAAACAGCTACAATACAGTTTAGCAATTAACAGCTCAGGTTTTGTCGTTTGTTCGCGTTTCGGACCAACATCTGATGAACATTAAGTCTGTAGAACTGTGAGGAATATTTGATGAAAGAGTTTTCTTGTGGACAAGTGTGTGATGAGTGTGTCTGATATCTGTCTTTTAGAGTTGTGACCACATTGATACAGTGTTTTGGAGCCTTCCCTTTCTATTTGTCTTTCCTGCTGATAATCTGCATCTCTCTGTAGCCTTTGATAGACTGTAGGCAGGGCCTTTCTCCTTCCTACCTTTAGCCTGGTTTTCACTACAGGGCCAAGCAGAGCTAACATGGGCTAATTTATTAACTTTAACTGGGTTATAATGCCACTGAATCACTATAATCATTCATAAATGTAGAAGTATTTGTCTTTGTGGCATGAATTATATTAGACTGACTGTCATGACGAATACTTCCTTGCTACAGTATCTAAACTGTGACCCTGTTTGGCCCTGCTGAGAAAAAGTGGCTGTTGAAGAAGCAGACACGGAGCCAGTGACAGCATGCCCCCTGTCTTCTCTCCCGTAGAGCTCAGAGGCCGTTGTCCAATGGCTGAGCGACTTTCAGCTGCAGGTCTACGCTCCAAACTTCCTGGGCGCTGGGTATGACTTGCCCACCATTAGCCGAATGACCCCGGAGGTAAGGCAAACTGACCCCTGATCCCCTGAACCCCAGAGAGGTCACAGGCACCTCCAAGGACCACAATGGAAACAAGTCTGCGCGACTTTGATTTGTGGTGTCCTTGATGTTTTCAAGATGCATGTACATCATTTCCTTTAAGACTCCTCAATGAGCACAATGAAACTACAACGATCTCTACTCTCCTCTCACTGCCTCCTGATCCAAACCTTCACCTCTCACTCTAATGTTTGTTAGATATCCACTTGATCTCTTTCAAAATAATGTTCTGCATCCAAAAACTGCACAATATACAAAAATATTATGGTCATGTCTACGGTAATGATGCAGTTACATTTTTAAATGCAGCATTAAGCATAAACGAAGCATCCCATTACACTTCTGCCAAGTTGACGGATTAGAGTTGGACCACGTCTACTTTAGTTCAAAAAGAAAACACACCTGTTCACTTTCTTGTCGTAAGTTGATTAGCTTAGCTTAGCACAAGGACTTGGTATTTAGAGTCTAAACTAAGCTAAGCTAAGCTAAGCTAAGCCACTGACTGTAGCTTCATATTTACTGAACAGGCGTGCTAGTGGAATCGTGTAACTCGTGAAGAAACAAAATGTTCCAAAACTGTTCCTTAAAAAACTGTACATTTCAAATAACCTTGAGAAAAGTGAAACATAAAAGCCTGATAATATAATTTGCACAATATACTGCATGTCAGAAATGTACTGTAAAGGTAAGTTACATCTTCAATTATTCACATAAAATTAAACAAAATGTCAATAACATATATATATATAGCCATTCAGTTAGCTCTGACAATTTGAGAGCATGTTAGCTGCAGAGCAAGAAACAGTGGAAAGCAGAAGTGCTGGGCGAAAGCATCTAAAGACGATGGTGAGACTAAACCAGATCTGAAAACACAGTAAATATATCAGTTAGTTAGTCTTAGTCAAGTGGCCAGAACACGACTCAAAAGGCTGTTAGCAGGCAGACGTTTGTTAACATGTCGCCATTAAAAGATAAGATTGTTGCGTTACTGTACAGTCTTTGAGTCTTTTTGTCCCACTGTGGGGTTTTAGGAGTTTTAAAGACGTGGACCTTTACCACGCACAGAGGTCTATTGAAAAACGCTATTGAGTTGCATTATGGGAAATGTAGGATCCATTGTTTTTGACCCAAAAGTCAGAACACCTCGGACTCTGCTGCTCCGATTTTGACTTTCAAACTGAATGAAGTAGTAACACTGCACCTTTAAATATTTAGATTTTCATCTAGTGTAAATAAGAGTTCACATCGCTATATTGCATGTTATATTTGAAGTGATACTCTTTTACATAACTGCATCATATGTTCAAATGGCACAAGAAATACATTCTGAATAACAAACTGTAGCAAAGTCAGAAAACTAAATAAAGTGAAGAATTCAGAGACAGGCTCCACACAAGACCTCCTGACCCTCCCATCACCTCCAGCACTGCTGCTGCTGCCGCCTGCTCAGGGACTCAGCAGACGCTCTCTGCCGCCTACGTACAAATAATTTACAGCATACATAAATTATTTGTATACACACCTACACTGTGAGGCTGTGCATGCAGAGCCGAGCTGGCCTAAAGAGGGGTTTGTTTATCAGAGATGTGTCGTAGAATCCAGGCCTCTCCTGCTATGTGTGTGTGTGTGTGTGTGTGTGTGTGTTGCATCTGTATATGAGTTATGAAACTGTGTTTGGTGAGTATGTGTGTGTGTGTGTGTGTGTTTGTAAGTGTGTTCTTGTAAGTCCACCACAACTACCACTGAAATACACAGAGACCAGAGTAAACGAACAATAACAGGATGATTTGTTTGTTAATTAAAGCTCCAACAAATCTACACAGTATAACTTTACCTTCACATTGTTTGTGTTAAAGTCTGAGCTTGTTCATGAATGACAGAAATATGAAATATGAAGAGATGAACTGAAATGATAGGATAGAGAATCGGCTTCCTCTTCACTGCAGACATTTGCTTTTGCTTTCTTTGCTTTTCTTTTCAGACATTTACATTTCTGCTCTGTTCTCCTCAACTGGCAGAAGCTTTCATCAGATGTCACGCCGTCACTCGTTTCTTTGTGTTGCAAGTTTTAGTGTGTGTGTGTGTGTGTGTGTGAGAGAGAGAGAGAGAGACTGCTGGAGAGATTTTAGTCACTTTGTGGAGGAAAAGCCTGAACATGCCACTACTGTATCTCACTTGTATGTGTGTGTGTGTGTGTGTGTGTGTGTGTGTGTGTGTGTGTGAAGGATCTGACAGCGATCGGAATAACTAAACCAGGTCACAGAAAGAAGATGACATCAGAGATTAACAAGCTGAGTGTCACGGAGTGGCTGCCTGAGCAGAAACCTGTGAGTAACATTCAACACGCACATCAACACCACCATTCAGTGACCATCATCAGCGTCGGCCAGCCCGGTTGAGCGCTCGTGTTTCTCGCGTTTCTATAGGCCAATCTAGGAGAGTGGCTGTCTGCTATTGGTCTAAGCCAGTACCACCAGGTGTTAGTGCAGAACGGTTACGAGAATATCGAGTTCATCACCGACATCACCTGGGAGGACCTGCAGGAAATAGGCATCACCAAACTGGGTAAGACATACAGATATACATATCAATACATCAGAACATGTGACCATGATAGCTACGGTATCTCTGCATGTCATCAGGATTCACCAGCACAGACATCTTTCAAATGTTTCAGGCCACCAGAAGAAGCTGATGCTGGCGGTGAAGCGACTGGCCGAAATGCAGCGCAGTTCAGAAGGGCGGGGCTCCCTCCGAAAGAAGCCCCCGCCAATCACGCAGCAGCAGGAAGTCATGTCGATGGACAGCCCGCCTCCAGACGGTGAGCTAACAGAGCAAGGTCATGGATGGCTTATCGAATGCGATGTGCAGTACGGTCATGAGCTCCTGTTTAAGATTAATATTCATATTAATCTGAGGTCTTTCTCTCTGTATGCAGAGCTCATGTCTCCAAAGATGAGCACCTTCCAGGACAGCGAGCTCAGCACCGAGCTGCAGAGTGCCATGACACAGCCGGGGCAGGAGGTCAGCAAAGCTCAGAGGACACGCAGCCTCAGCAAAGACCACGATGAAGTGATAGGAGGAGGAGGTGGAGGAGGAGGAGGAGGAGGAGGAGGAGGAGGTGGCGCTGTGCCACCAAAGAAGGAGGCGCGGACTATGCGGCAGCAGAGCAGCCAGGGAAGCACCTCCTCTCACAGAAGCAGCGCCTCCTCCCAAGGCAAACACCGTCACTCCCACTCCCACTCCCAGCCTGCGCCTCCCTACACGCCCCCTCACACTCCCACCAAGACTAGGACCTCATCTTCCTCCTCCACCTCCTCCGCCCAGAGCACAGCGTCCCCGCAGGCCAAACACAAGCCGTCCCCTCCGTTCATCCAAGGGGAGAGACCTCAGTCACCGCGATCCCACCCCCCTCAGTCTCCAACACACCGTGGAGCCCCGTGTGCCCAGCAACAGCAGCCCCAGCAACAGCAGCAGCCTCAAGTCCAGCCGCAGCACCAGGCGCACCCTCAGCACCACCCACAGACGCCGGTCATGGAGGTTAGGGAGAACCAACAACCACAGGTCCCACTCCTCTGCCTCCCACCAGAGGCCGAGCTGGCTGAGGGAGAAGGAGCGGAGCCTTCAGCCCTCCAGAAGAAACGCGCCCACAGCCTCAACAGATACGCCGTCTCAGACGGCGAGTGTGACGAGAAGCCACGTGGAGGAGGAGGAGGTGGAGAAGGAGAAGCAGAGGTAGCGGGAGGTCAGGGCTCTGCTGTCGTCAGACCGGAAGGAGGTAAATACGCCACGGTGACCCACCGCGTCAGCCGCAGCCACTCCGTCCGCAACCAGGAGAAGAACGTAAACCGCAACCAGACGCAGTCCTTCGCTCTGCGGCAGAAGAAAAAAGGCCCGCCGCCTCCGCCGCCCAAGCGCTCCAGCTCTGCCATCTCCAGCTCCAACTCCAACCTGACGGACGCCACCAACACACAGCCGCACGCGCACACCACCACAGGGGGGATGCTGGACGTGCCTTACCACCAACAGCGGCGGGCCAGCGACCTGGGAGTGTCCATGGAGGCAGGCGCTGTGGAGACGAGCAGCGTGGGAAGTGTGAGGAGCATCGCCGCCATGCTGGAGATGTCATCTATAGGGGGTGGACCAAAAGGCATGGCGCTGCAGAAGAACTTCCTGCAGGTAAAACACTTTGCATGACTCATTCTAGATAATTCTGTCATGTAGTTAATGAGCTAAAGCACGATCAACCAATCGTGTTGTTGTGTGTTCACCAGGTGGGGAAAACACGAGATGCCATCGGTCTGGACGGTGAAGTAGTGAACCGACGGCGGACCATCAGTGGCCCTGTCACCGAGCTGGTGGCGGCTGCCAGACGTGAACAGCCAACTCCCTCTGCGTTCCCCCCTCCGACCATTCAACCTGAGACCTCCCCTGTCACCATAAATTCTCAGACACCCCCTCCGTCCTCGCCTCACCCCAGCTCGGGAGGCAGCGGCAGTTCATCGGAGAACCTGCCATTTGCAGAGGAGGGAAGCCTGACCATCCGCCGGCAGGGTCGAGGAGAAGGAGAAGGACAGGTAGCTATCTATATAAATGTTTGTCTATCTATCTATCTATCTATCTATCTATCTATCTATCTATCTACATTATCTATGTAATGTAATGTGCTAAAATCAGCTTGCTGCTAATGTATGATAACTCATAGTCAGCTTCTGTGCTCTGTGAGCTTTATATGTGTTGTCTTTTTATCTGTGTCACTGTTTTTTGACTGTTTGTGCAACAATAACCTCTTGTCATGAATGTATGAATTTCCCGTTAGTGTGTATTTTGTGTTTGTCTGCAGGGTGACGGCGAGGGTCACCATGGAGACGGGGGTTACACGCCGGAGGACATCTCCAGGGTTGAGGGCACGGCAACCTTAAAGCGACGGGCCCGCAGCTCCAAGTCCCACCCCAACGGCTCCGACTTCACCCTCCAAGAGTCGTCCACCGTCAAACGACGGCCCAAGAGCCGCGACAAGGAGCCCGAGGGCTTCGCGGAGATGGCCGCCGCTAACGGAGAGCCCGTGGCGACCGGGCAACCGAACACCACGCAGCCAGTACCTTACCAGAACGGCACGGCCACCGTGAAACGCCGCCCGGTGTCTGATGCCGGAGTGACAGAGCAGCCACAACCGCAACCTCAACCTCAACCCCAATATCAACCTCAACCTCAACCACAAGTGACTGCTCCTCCTCGCAGGGACAGTTTGGACCAAGGGGCTCCAATGAGCAACGAGGGAGGTCCAGTCAGGAAACCAAAGCCTCCAGTCTCCCCGAAGCCTGTTGTGGCACAGATAAAGAGACAGGGAGGCCCGCCGACCCCTCCACACCCTGCCGCCAACAAGAGAGTCCCCCTGCCTGGCCCCGGGACACCTGGAAGCCCAGGTACTCACATACTGTATTTGTCTGGTTGTATCAGATGGGGGCTAGGATTAGGTTAGGAAAATCACAGTCCAAGGTGTTTTTGTGAAATGCCCCCCACTGGAAGGTGGGGCAAAAACCTGCTGTCATAAAGTGCAACGAGCCATGATGATGGCCGATGGTGTCAGTGTGCTTGAAGTGAACTCGTTTCAAGCATACCGACACCTTTACCATGAATACGTCGGAGGACACAATGTATTCATGGTGTGAATACTCCGTAAACTGTACCTTGCTAATCACTGTGCGAAGTATGCATCAATGTCGGATTGTTGATTTTAGAAAAATGAGTGGGAAAGCCTGTGTTTGAAGTATAGTGCCCTCTAGTGTAACAAGACATAAGAGCAGCTAATTAGAGCATTAATAATGAGGATACAGAAGCCTGTCCGTGATCCAGCCGTGCTCTTTTTTCTCTTTCTGTAGTGGAAGGAAAGAAGATCCCTCCGCCTGTCTCGCCCAAACCGGTGCCCCCGCCCACGGCGCCCAAACCGGCCAAGCTCATCCATTCCATGACCAGCCCCCCCTTCACCGACGCGGTCAAGCAACACTCTGTGGTGGCCCGACAGACCAGCTCGCCGCCTTCCTTCCCCCCTTCCAACATCCCCAGCCCGCCAAACGCTAAGAGCCCGTCTTCTCAGAGCCCGCACACCCCGCAGACCCCCACCACACCACAAACACCCCAGACTCCCGCCACTCCCAGCCCGACCCCACCACCGGTCAAGCCACCACGGTCCTCCATCGGGGGCGTGTCGGTGGATAGCGGGATGACGGGAGGCGGAGTCACGGTGCCGGCCCCCGCGACGCCGGACTTTGGTGTGGATTCTTTGGTGCATCAGAAGCTGGAGGAGACGAGCGCGTCGCTGGCCGCGGCTCTGCAGGCTGTGGAGGATAAGATACTGCGGCAGGAGGAGTAAGGAGCGCACACACTTCACAATGCTATAATGCTCACACATGCAAACATACACCAAGGATTCTACTCTCATGGTGGTAAACTGGTGGTAGCAGCCAATAATGCCACAGCATGAAGTCTGAAGGCGCTTTGACAAGTCAGAGGATCACGAGAGTCGACCCCTTTTCTTCTCGCATCATCAGGTCAAAATTTGCATTAGTAAATGATTTTGGTTTATGACATTCAGTCATTTAGCTGACGCTTTCATCCAAAGCCACTTACAAAACAAGGAAACAGTACAGTGTACAGTGTGGCAAGGGCATGTTAGTGCAGCATTTAGTACTACTCGCGTAAAATCAAGGTCCAGTTGTAGAGGGGGAAAGATTGATCATGTCCAGTTGTTGGTAGTGTTGTAGAGGAGGTCCTCTCTGAAGAGCTGGAGGCCCCTGATCTGGTAGGATCTGGTAGGACGTTCATACCAAGCCGCAACCTCCGGTGCTGGGAAATGAAGCCAATACAGAAGTGTCAAAAACTGTAATTCCTTGAGCGGCCGCTTGAGACTGGCTGCAGAAGTGAGTCACTCTCCATAAGTCCCCATGTTAAAATGTCCAACTTCACAGCAGAAATAAACATGTTTACAGCCTGGTACAAAAAACAGTTTTGGTCTCTATAGCTAATTTCCCCGTTCATGACAACTGTACTGAGGATGAATTTACATACAACTCACCTGTTCAGATTATATTAAGGCTTAAAGTTGCGCATAATTAACAGCGTTGCCACTTGATTGACAGGTCCATGCCATTACAGATGGCTTATTAGAGCACCCAGGCGTCATTCAACCCACCTCAGGTTAGCAGATGATCGAAGTCTTTGCCAATATTTAGATTAGATGGAGATGGAGCAGTACATCCAACATGGCGGCAGTCAGCGGCACATATCCTTGGACTGATTCTACACTGCACTACAAGAATGTCGTCATCCACTGGTGAAGTTTCCAGCTTTAGGCTTTAGCCAGAGACAGCATTTTCAACTAACTCATGGAGCTAATGTTAGCTTTATTAGTGAGCTAGCAAGAGCTGCTAAAATCTGCTAGCTGCATTTAGCACATGGTGCTAACACCATGTAGCCCACACTTTGAGTGTTAGCACTGCAGATTTCCCAGCTGGTCTTTCCATCAACACACACCACTGTGAAAACTAGACGTCCAAATCTTTCAATTAAGATCTGAAGTGTTCCCCATCAGCTGGTTTAATGTTCTGTGTGTGTGTGTGTGTGTGTGTGTGTGTGTGTGTGTGTGTGTGTGTTTAGCTCTGTGGCCGAGCAGAAGACCACCGTCAGCATCCTCGACGACATCGGCAGCATGTTCGACGACCTGGCCGACCAGCTGGACGCCATGCTGGAGTAACCGTAGAGAACGGTTAGCGTGTCTCCACGGCAACAGGAGTGACTCAGATGGCACAATGGGCAACACGCCTCTCTCTCTCTCTCTCTCTCTCTCTCTCTCTCTCTCTCTCTCTCCTCCTCTCTCTGTCGCACTCACCCCCTCCTCACTCCTCCTGCCGTCCATCCGTCGCCGCTCTGGAAAAAAAAAACTCTTCTCCTCCTCCTCCTCTTCCTCTTCCTCTTCATCTCCTCTTCTGCCGCTGATGATGAAAATGAGGCAGGCACGGACAGACGAGGCAGAGAGCGCAAAGAGTGAAGGACGGATAAAGAGAGAGACACTAAAAGAGAGAGGGTTTAAAAAAAAGGACCAAAAAAGGTGAAGAGGAGAGAAAACTACGAAAAAAAAAAAAACAACAGAAGATGAAGAAAACAGAGGAGACTGCAATCAAACGTGGCTCTTTAAGAACTCCACATGGACGAACAAATAAACTAAACTAATACTGATTGAAAAACCAACTGTGTAATGAATCATAGTATGGTATGTGTACATTCTAAGCATGGAGAGTTTATATCTACTGAAAAAGTCCTGCATTAGCACAGTAATATATATAATATACCGATAAATATGAATCTAGCTCTTTGGTTTGATGTCTTGGTTCTGTGTGGAATGGTGACCTCTGGTGTTGTGACGATGTAAATGACTTGGTGGAAAGATTTTTATGTGACCAAAACGAGACTATTTAGCTCCTGAGGTGTGTGTGTGCCTGCGTGTATGCACGTGTGCGTGTGTGTGTGTGTGTGTGAGACAGATGTGAGTGTGTGAGCTCGCTGATTGTCGGAAAAAATTTCAGGATCACGTTCAGTTTCCTTACCCTGGCTGCATCCATACACTCTGCTGCATCCTCATAATCACCCTCAGCACACACACACACACACAAGCACGCATAGGAGAAGCACAATGACCCATGCAGCCAGCTTGCACACACACACACACACACACACACACACACACACACACACACACGGGAGCCTGCACAAGATCAGTTCAACTGAGAGAAGAGGAGGGGGGGAGCAGACTGCAGTGAGGCTACAGCAGGTCGTTCGAAGACAGATGTAAGGTCCTGGGAGGAAGTTTTGGAAAGTTTTGGAGAAGGATTAAAGGGGGGTTTGGAGTGCAAGGTTTTATCAAGGCGAGGTAAATGTGATAGTCAGGTCAGGGCGTAGCAGCGAACTTCAGGTTTCCCCACACCCACTCGGAATGAAATTCAATGACTGAAACATCAGTTTGTTGTTCAGAACCCTTTCAAATTCATCATCCTGTCAAATTATGAAACATTATGAAGTTTAAGTAGGGGTGCATTAATCCAACTTTACAGATAACCTCTCCAGTATTTATGTCTTAGATCCAAAACTTAAAGATCCCCTCCACACACCCTCAAATCAATGATTGAACCTACTGAAGAAATCCTCAGGTGATTTCTATTTCTTCTCCTTCATTGAAAAATCTATGAATATGTTCATATTTTTATTCTCACCACTAGTTTAACATGTCACACACTGTGGGCGTGTTTCACTGTGTTCAACTCAATGCAGTTATTTCTGTGTAAGGTAACATGAGGGCTGCCTGAGTCACAGTGGAACACTTGAATGTGGATCGGTCACATGTGATCGATGCCACATGACAAGGTCAGTATCAGCCCCAGTACTGGTGGGTCCAGAATATATAAGATCCAGAACTTTCCTGAGTCCCCGTGTCGGGATCCCTGATCAGAATTTGGACCAAAGCCTCTCCTGACACCTCATGCGGACGACCGTCCTCTTCCTATCTCTTATCTCACTCTTTCTCCTAACCACCCACTCCGTGTTGCCATGACAATCTACATCATTACCCTCACCATCCTCATGGGCATCACCATGGTTACTACACAGTGTTGCCATGACAGCGCAGTAATGGGATTAAAAAAAAACAAAACAACAAAACAAAAAAAAAAGTGCTAAGATGGAGCGAGTGGTGGCAGCAGAGATCTGTGAAGCTGGATGGTTTAAAGGGGCACTCCTGATATGTACTGGGGGTCCTACACTTCCCATAATGCAACTCAACAGTCTTTAATTAGACCCTTTCTTCCTGGTAGAAATCTGTCTTTCAAACTCTATGACCTCAGATTGTATCAAATGCTTAAAGTGATAAAATAATACTCAATGAAATAACCCTGATGACATCACCATGACATCTTCAAGGTTATTTTTTTCAGATTGGACTCCTCCAGACTCAAAGAGGACATTTTACCAGCGTCTTCACGAGCTGAGCTGTACTAACCGGGACGAGTAAACCGTCCTTCGTGAAGTTGATGGAGTGTCCCTTTAAGTTTCCCTCTAACCAATCACAGCCTGATCCGGTGAGGAGGAACTCTCATGTTCAACTTGCACCGCGGCCCATGAAGAAAATCTCAGTCTCACAGTCCCACAGCGGCCACACTCCTTATGTAAATGAAGAAGAATTCAGAGAATAGTTGTGGTATTTAAATTATGATCACATAGAGATTATATATATGGATATTTGCAACAAAAAAAAAGAAGTGTATTTATGATATGTGTGTCATCCTGAAGACTATTTTTCAAAGTGAACAGATCTAATCTGAGTGTTTGCTTCTCCATGCTTCAGTGGTCCGAGCTGATCAATCATTGTAGGATACCATGTCGGGATGTTTCCAGGAAGACTTTCTGTTTTTTTATTTTGATTGTGTACATGTGTCCAGGTGTGGCGATGTGTATAATAATAATAATAATGTTCAGTTTGATCATTTTTGTATTATTTTTAATGCAATGTTCTGTTTTGTTCTTTTATTTCAAACATGTGCCTTGCTTTGTGATTTTGGTCTGACTACAATACAGTAGATGGGTATGTACACTATACGGGCATCTCTCTCTCTATCTTGTTCTGTTATTTAATATTCTGTCATAAAAAAAGTATGCCCCCACCACCAATGAGACGTGATATCTGAAACATGAAATCATCAGACCTATACAAAACCTGGGTACGAACCAGTGTTTGACACGAACACACGTGGTCTTAATTCCTCACTCTGACCAAACAGTTATTCCAATGAGACTGCCTGACACGATGCGTTCACATGCTCACAGAAAAGTACAACATCTGGGTCTCCCAGGTTAGCTATCCACATTCATGCGCTATTTTAAAGCTAGTGACATTAAAGGTAGTATTAGTACAACATTTTGGGGGAAATGCTCAGACTCAGATAAGAACATTAATACCATTGTCATAACATCTGTACAGTTAATATGAAGCTACATTCAGCAGCTGATTAGCCCAGCTTAAAGGTCCAGTGTGTAAGATTTGGGGCCTTTATTTTCAGAATTAGGCAGACATGGAATATAATATTCATAACTATGTTTTCATGCATGTATGATCACCTGAAAATAAGAATCTTTTTGTTTTTGTTACTTAAAAATGATCCTTTTATATCTACAGTGGGAGCGGGTCCTCTTTCATGGAGGCCGCCATGTTGAAACACCGTGTTTCTACAGTAACCCAGAACAGACAAACTAAATACTGACTCTAGACAGGGCCCTTAAAGTGTTGTTTCTCTATGGTTATGTGAGGAGATTGCAATGCAGCGATTAGTCCACTAGATGCAACTAGATTCTACACACTGGACCGTCTGGAAACGCGGGAAAAGCTAGCTAGCTCACAAACCTACAGTTATACTACAACTGTTAGCTGCTTCATGTTACCAGTCTTTGTGCCAAGCTATGCTAACTAGCTGCTAGCAGTAGCTTCATGTATATGAGAGTGGCATCAGTCTTCTCATCTAACTCTCAGGAAATTAGCGTATAAGCAGATCTCCCATGTTGAACAGCTGTTCAATGGAGATTTACTGAAAACGCACCTGATCAGTAAAATTCCAGTTTTGATGGTTGATTCAGCTGTTACCAGATGTGTGTTAAATGTAGGTCTGTCAAGTTTTTCTACACCCGGTGCGTAGTTTGAATTTCATCACTATGTTCAGAGATACAGACGCCGACCTGATGTTTGTGTGAATTTAGAAGAAGAAATGGGAGTTTAGCAGCACATGAATGCAGCATGCTAACATAGCATGGCAACTTCCCCTGATCAGATTCTGCTGACTCGGCTGCACAGAGGTCAAAGGTCAACTCTCGTTCCCTCACGCGCTTCGTCATAGCAGACATGCCCCCGACCTCCTCCCCTCCCGGCTGCAGCTCACAGCCCCATCACATTTTTTTTTTCTGGGTCTCATGTTGGTCATCTCATGTTGTCGGCATTACTTTGCAGTGTGTTCGGGGTTCTTGTGTGGGCATCAGGCTACACAGGTGAAATAATGTAGATGGTGAAAAAAAGAAAAGAAAAAAGCTGTTTTGATTTGATTTCCCGCCTGTGCTTATCTGAACGATACAGGACTGGTGTCTCCTCTGCTCTGCAGTGACTGTATGTGAATGCTTGAGAGAGGCCGTGCGTGTGTGTGTTATGTGTTGCTCTGCTATTGACTGTATGAAACCTGTGTGTGTGTGCGTGAGTGTGTGCGTGTGTGTGTGTGTGTGTTGTAGTGACTGGACAGTGGTGTGCTTGCAGTGACTGCATCTTATGGCCATCTGCTCTGAATAAATAAATGTTCTATACAAACTGCTCCGTCCTCAGCCTCCCTCTTTGTGCAGTGATGTGTGATTTGTATTCCCGAGGCCGTCCTCCAGGGGGCAGCACATGACCGCTATACAACACTCAACTGTCAATGAATGTTTTAGGCCTTTTCACAGCCCTGATACTCTCACCCAGGTGTTTCCATTTAATTTGGCTGTTTAGCACTCAGGACAGATTGTGCTTGACATTTTGGATAATTCACCATTTTCATTTGTTTTCTTACCAAGAGATGAGAAGATTGATACCTCACATGGGCAGTTTGTGCTAGAAATATGAAGCTACAGCCAGCAGCCAGTTAGCTTAGCTTAGCATAAAAACTGGCTCTGTCCAAAGGTAACAATTCTGCCTACTAAACCTGTCCTGGTACTAAACCATGTCTCATATGCTATCTCTTATCTCATATCTCTTATGCTGATAGTCTTCAGGTACTGCTACTATTTGAGAGACCTGTATGTCTTTATGCTAAGCTAACCGGCTGCTGGTGATATTTAGCATACAACATAACAGAGGTAAGAGTCCTCTCATCTCTCAGCAAAAGCAACCAAAACAACACCAAAAAACTTCTTTGTTGAACTAACTTGACAGCAGCAAGTTCCATTATTGAAATAAATCAGATCCACAGTTGTCAAAGTGTACAACAGTTTTATTGATCAATGATCAACTCAGGCTTACATGATTACAAGTATACAAGAAAATCACTCAACTGTGACCAGTGAAGACACTTCCTTTCTTCGGCACTACCTTTCTTACCAAGGCTACAGTGAGAAGTGTTCAGATCTGCACTGAAATGAAAGCAGAATACTCCTGACCATCTGGAAACTGAATTTAGCACATCTGTTTACATCTGGTGTGGATGTACGAGATTTTGTGAAATGAAAACATTTTTTCTTTGCAGATTTTCAACCCAATATGGGTCCTCAAACGTCACGTAGAGAAGCAGACTTCACTTTAGCTCAATGGCACTTTTCTCTGTGCCTGCTCTCAAATTTGAAGGTTAATTACACACAATCAATGGCTTGACTTCACTCTCAGTCCATCGAGTGTTACAGTCATAAAAACAACAATCAGTATTAATCTGCAGTTATGTTCAGGGGGGCAGGAAGAGGGGAGAAGAGACACATTATGACACAGTCTTTCCTTACTTTTCATCCAC
>OX336897.1:22219374-22356874 GCA_946959425.1 Argyrosomus regius | reverse complement strand
GAAGTGAAGCCAACACAGGAAGTGCCAGTTCCTCAAACACCCACTTGCCATTATGGCAACGACCAGAGCCACCACACTCTGAGCTTCACAACAGCTCTTCAGGAACCTGTGGGGGACATCATAGAGACTACATCCAGGTTCTATACGGTCTATGATTGCAACCAACTGAACACCCCTAACCTCACCGCCTACTTCAAAGGGTGTAGGAGAAACTTTGGTGGACACTAAACTCATGGAAAATGAGTGAAAGGCCCAATCTAGAGCCGGTGTTTAGTTTGTTTGTTGGGCTACTGTTGGCTGAATATCGTAGACTCTGTGGACCTGCAGCATCTGTAGATACAAAAAGCTCATTCTCAGTAACAAAAACATTACGATTCTTATGAAATTATAGTTATGAATATTTTATAACACCCCCTAAATCTGTCACACTGGACCTGGACTTCAATCAAATTTATCAAATTTTATTTGTATAGCCCAAAGTCGCAAAATACATTTTGCCTCGGAGGGCTTCACAATCTGTACAGGGAGTGACACCCTCTGTCCTTAGACCCTCGGTTCGAGTGAGGAAAAACTTGCCCACAAAAAAACCCTTTTAACAGGGAAAAAAGTGGAAGAAACCTCAGGAAGAGCCACAGAGGAGGGATCCCTCTCCCAGGACGGACAGACGTGCAATAGATGTCACGTGTACAGTCAACAAGTCAACAGAAACATTTTGTGTAATGACAATGAAAAATGACAATGGATTACAATGAATGATAAAATGATTACAGTAGCAGTGGAACCTGTGATAGAGATAGAGAGACACAGGTGCACAGCAGCAGCAAATCATTAACTAAGTCACTATAAACTGTAATGGAGATCTGGTAACATTAATGACAGTAATAATATATGTAGTGGACGTCATGCAGGACCACAGCAGCAGTCACGATCCACGAGAACCTGCTGGACGAAAGAGCACAGAAACTCCGGGGAAGAAGTTTAGTTAGTAAGATGCATTAATGTACATGTATGACAGACATGTATGTTTACAGATGGTGGTGGTGATGGTGAGAGAGAGAGAGAGAGAGAGAGAGAGAGAGAGAGAGAGAGAGGGGTTTTCAGTAAAGGGAGATGTGACTGCATCTTCAACCAATACCATGCCTGGCAAGGCATAACCCTGAAAGGAGGAGTCCCCCGGCAGTATAGTCCTATAGCAGCATAACTAAGGGATGACCTGAGCCAGCCCTAACTATAAGCTCTATCAAAAAGGAAAGTCTTAAGTTTACTCTTAAAAGTGTTGACCGTGTCTGCCTCCCGAACCCAAAATGGTAGTTTGTTCCACAGAAGAGGAGCTTGATAGCTGAAAGCTCTGGCTCCCAATCTACTTTTGGAAACTATAGGAACTACAAGGAACCCAGCATTCTGAGAGCGCAGTGTTCTAGAGGGGTAGTAAGGTACTATGAGCTCTTTTAGATATGATGGTGCCTGACCATGAAGAGCTTTGTATGTAAGGAGAAGAATTTTAAATTCTATTCTAGATTTAACAGGTAGCCAATGCAAGGAAGCCAAAATGGGAGAGATGTGATCTCTGATCTTGGTTCCTGTCAGAACACGTGCAGCAGCATTCTGAATTAGCTGCAAAGTCCTAAGAGACTTATTGGAGCAGCCTGATAACAATGAGTTACAATAGTCCAGCCTAGAAGTAACAAATGCGTGGACTAGTTTTTCTGCATCTGCTTGAGATACAATGCGTCTGATTTTGGCAATGTTACGTAAATGGAAGAATGCAGTCCTTGAAATTTGTTTTATGTGGACATTAAAGGACAAATCCTGATCAAAAACAACAAGATTCTTTGCGGTGGAGCTGGAGGCCAGGGTGATCCCATCTAAGGTAACTAAGTCTCTAGAGAGAGAGTCTCTGATGTTTTTGGGTCCAATTACAAGAACTTCAGTTTTGTCTGAATTTAACATCAGAAAATTGAAGGTCATCCAACTTTTTATATCTTTAAGGCATGCTTGGAGTTTAGTTAATTGATTGGTTTCATCAGGCTTGATCGATAAATATAATTGGGTGTCGTCGGCATAACAATGAAAATTAACGGAGTGATTCCTAATAATGTTCCCTAGAGGAAGCATATATAAACTGAATAGAAGTGGTCCGAGTACAGAACCTTGTGGGACTCCATGACAAACTTTGGTATGCATGGAGGATTCATCATTGACAAGAACAAACTGAGAACGATCTAAAAAATAAGACTTAAACCAGCTTAGGGCGGTTCCTTTGATGCCAATTTGATGTTCCAGTCTCTGTAAAAGAATTTGATGGTCAATGGTGTCAAATGCGGCACTAAGATCTAACAGGACAAGTACAGAGATGAGTCCTTTGTCTGATGCCATTAGGAGGTCGTTTGTAACTTTGACTAGTGCGGTCTCTGTGCTATGATGCACTCTAAATCCTGACTGAAAATCCTCATATAAGCTGTTCTTATGGAGAAAGTCGCACAGCTGATTGGCTACAGCTTTCTCAAGTATCTTAGAGAGAAAGGGAAGGTTTGATATCGGTCTGTAATTGGCTAAAACCTCTGGGTCTAGAGTGGGCTTTTTAAGAAGAGGTTTAATTACAGCTACTTTAAAGGACTGTGGTACATATCCTGATAATAAAGACAGATTAATCATATCCAATAAAGAAGGGCTAACTAGAGGTAAAACATCCTTGACCAGCCTGGTTGGGATGGGATCTAAGAGACAGGTTGACGACTTAGATGAAGAAATTATTGAAGTTATTTGATGAAGGTCGATTGGAGAAAAACAGTCTAAATATATATCAGGTTTTACAGCTGTTTCCAAACTTGCTGTATCAGAATGCAGATCAGTGCCTGTTGAGGGCAAGAGGTGATGAATTTTGTCTCTAATAGTTATAATTTTATCATTAAAGAAGCTCATGAAGTCATTGCTACTTAGACCTAAAGGAATGGATGGCTCAATAGAGCTGTGGCTCTCTGTTAGCCTGGCTACAGTGCTGAAGAGAAACCTGGGGTTGTTCTTATTTTCCTCTATTAATGAAGAGTAGTAGGCTGCTCTGACACTACGGAGAGCCTTCCTGTATGTTTTAAGATTATCTTGCCAGACTAAACGAGATTCTTCCAGTTTAGTGGCACGCCATTTGTGTTCAGATTTACGTGCCTCTTGCTTTAAGTTGCGAGTCTGCTGGCTATACCATGGTGCTAACCTCCTTTGTTTAATTATCTTCTTTTTCAGAGGTGCAATAGAGTCTAGAGTTGTTCGTAATGAGCCTGTAGTACTATCAACAAGATGATCTATTTGTGAGGGGCTAAAGGAAGCAGACAAGTCCTCCGCCACATTGAGACAAGTCACTGAATTCAATACTGAGGGAATCACTTCCTTAAATTTGGCTACAGCACTATCAGATAAACATCTGCTGTAGGAGTTTCTGCAGAAAGGCTTATAGTCCAGTAATATGAACTCAAAGGTTATTAAAAAATGGTCTGACAGAAGAGGATTCTGTGGAAAGACTATTAGATGATCAATTTCAATGCCATATGAGAGAACAAGATCAAGAGTGTGGTTCAGACAATGAGTCAGTTTATTTACACTCTGACAGAAGCCAATTGAATCTAACAAAGAGATAAACGCAGTACTAAGACTATCATTGTGGTTGTCCACATGAATATTAAAATCACCTACAATAATTACTTTATCTGTTTTAAGGATCAAGCCTGATGCAAATTCTGCAAATTCAGATAAAAATTCAGAGTAAGGACCAGGAGCTCGATATACTATAACAAATAGAATTGGCTGTAATGTTTTCCAGGTTGGGTGAACTGACTTATTATACACACCAACATGTCAGCTTTTCAGGGTCATGAGCTTAGAAAACACCTGGTGTTCTCTGAAAACCAACAAAGACTGCATGATATGATCTAAAAATCTGTATGGAGATAAACTGAAATCCACTATGATCAGTGTTTCCTTTTCATAAAAATTAATTTTCTGTTTTATTTTTAGGTCGTTAGAACTGATTAAGCTGCAGTACGTCTGATTCTGGATATTTTGTGGACTTGTTGTTTCAGTTTATGGTTTTCAGTCGATTTATTTATTTTAAAGAAAACAGGATAGAAAGAAAATGAAGGTTTCACAATGTTGGACAATTCGATAAACTCAGTTTATCATTCAGCCCCATTTTAAACTGTTGATTGCAGCTTAAAACAGTCAGTAAGACACGCAGAGTCAAATGCTAAAAATTCTTCTTTAAAAATTATTTCCATCACGTCAAACTCATCTGTTCTTCATAAACACGAGCCAGCATGATGCTGGAGTACGCACAGGAGCAGTGATAGATTTCATGGTTAAATGAATGAGTCGACAAGTAGATCTTACAGAGAGATGGGGATTATACAGAATACTGCAGACACTGCAGAGGCTGAGAGTGCAAAGAAAGAGGGAGGAAAGAAGGAAGGGAGAGAAAGAAAGACAGCAAAGGATGAAGGGAAAAAAGAGTAGAAAAGGAAAAGAACAAAGGAAAGACAAAAAATGACTGAAATACATTCATATAGTAATACAAACAGGCTCAGCTGGGCAACTGCATGAATGTGTGTGCGTGTGTGTACATATGTGTGGGTGTGTAGTCTTGCCGACTTCAGCATTTTTCTCCACATTATTCTTGGTCATTTGATTTGAGAGGCTCTCAGGATGAACCTGCCGATGCAAGCACTTTTGCAACAGCAACTGCACGCACACACACACACGCACCCACCTACACACACACACACAGATCCTTATGAGACAGTCAATATTCAACTGCAGAAAAATGATCACTCTGTGCGCACGCACGCACACGCACACGCACACACACACACACACACACACACACACACACACACACACACACACTTAAAGTGATGCACACCTGCACTCTCCTCCTCTCTGCTGTCTCTCAGCTAATGAATGCAAATGACCTGAAAATTCTCGTCTGTGCGTTCACATCACAGTTGCTTTGGCAGATATGTGAGGCAGTCCTATGGAAGGCCATTACTGCCAGAAGATAAAGTACAGAAATTGTTAGAAATGACAAAATTTTAAATATTCATGTGTGAATAAAATAATAATAATGATAACTCAAAGGTCCATTTAGCTTTTTGGACTTTTAACCTACATCTCACAGTGTGCAACAGCACATGGCTGAAGGAAGAACTCACTCACTCACTCACTAACCCATGCACCAAAGAAAAATGTAAAAAGTAAGACTATAATATCAGTCAGAATGATCTTATTGTCTATCTCAATTATCCAGTCAAATAATATTATTCATTCATTTTCAACATTTGAAGTCAAAATCATGAGATCAGAAAATAAATCATAAAATATGTTAAATATGACAAAAAATTCTCCCTCTGCCTTCAAATGAAAATAAGCAATCCCATTTGCTGTTTTCTCATCTCTCCACATACGAGCCAAAATGATGAATTGTGTCATTATTTTCCTGGCAGTGTAAAAGCTGCCTTATAAGCTACGGCTCCGGTCAGGACGGTGCAGTCTTTTGAACACTGAAAGCTGAACCTGTTTCGCCTTCACAAATGATACGTTCTGCAGAGAATTCACCACAGTGTCATCACAACGTCCTTTTCCCACCCAGAGACCAAAACTGACGGTGCATTACCGTGTTTTTTTTTTGTCAAATGATAAAGTCAGATATGCAGTCGTCACTGTGCTCTGGCTTTTCTTTTCATGGGACCTCACTCACTCTCCACTCACGCTGGCAGAATAGCCTTCTGCTCACTTCACTCCACAGCAAACGCAGAGCTTTCAGCTGCATTATGCAATGTGAAGCAAAATGTTTGTACGGTTACACAAGTGGAGCTCACTTTGTGAAGAGACAGAAGCAGAAAGCCCGGAGGAAAAAATGCGCACATGTGCACTCCACCATGTGACTGAGCAGATAAGACATGAAGGAGAACTGAAGTGCCTCTTTCACTGCAAACACAAATCCCAGGTCAGCACCACGGACAGAGACTCCAGCTTCCTCTCACAGCTTAAACAACACGACTGCACCCAGGTCAGTTCTTACGCAGAGACATTCAAGTATGACACATTTTAATCTACCATTATATTATTATTACACTATAATTTTTTTTTTTTTTTTTTTTTTTTTTTTTTTTTTCTCCTTTTTTTTTTTTAAACATAATTTATATATACTTATTTCTCTATTTCTAGTATATCTTAGATTTTCTTCTAATTTCATTTCATTTTTTTTTTTTTTTATCCATGTTGTGTGTGTGAGCCAATAAAAAGTGAATTTTTTATCTTATCTTATCTTACTATCATGGTTAAGTTTTCAGAAACAGGAGTAAAAATATTTGAATGAATTAAATGATGAGGAGAGATGGCTGAATATATGTAGTGTTTTTTTTATATGAACAATTTGCATAATGAGCAATTCTGTGTCTACTATAATTAAATCAACATGTCACAACTTCCTGTCAGCAATATAACAAAGGCACAGCAGTGTGTATTGTCATGATTAGGGGCAGACAGAGTTTTAACGTTATAACACTGTTCCATACACAGTGTATGTGGACATATGGAGATCTGTGTGGATAGGAGGAGGATCATGTCTCTGACTGAATAATGCATTTTTGGTTCTGGACCATCTCACCAGGTCTCAGATGGGGACTGTGTCAGGGCAATAAATCAAGCAGCTCTGTCAGATTTATTAGTATTCTGTTTTCATCAATGGCCATTTTGTTTTTATGTGGATGTTTTGTGGCCGTAATACCTGACAGCCTCTGAAAGACCTCACGGCATCCCTGTGACATCACATGTCCCCGCCATTAATACAGGGTGCAGAGGGTGGAGTGTGTCAGGATATTTCTTTAAACCTGGCATATTCAAGACAGATACCACGTGTGGTTTCTTCATCATTCGGGGTCAGAGACATCAGAGTATCTGGATTTTGCATGTACCCTGGTTTTATTTCGCTCAGACAGAGGAGGACCACAAGCCACACACATACAGTAAACAAAGCATGTTTCATGTCACACACATGAAGAAGAATGTGCATGTCACACAGACTTCAGACCACATGTAGGTGTACACACAGTTTTCCACAGACAGCTGCTTGTGAAATGATGAGGTGTACATTAAATATGAGGCGAGGGATGTAACAGGATATGATGTAAAAGGAAATCAATGTTTTTGAATTTCACTGATTTGTTACTTTTGCAGTATACACAGCGTTGCTGTATAATGTCACTCAAAGACAGAATTATAAATTTTTTAAATGAATGATTTTTAAATTTTATTTACATTGGAGCAGTGATCTTTTCATGTTACAATGAAGTATAAGTCACGCTGTAATGTCTGTTTCATGATGAGCTCTATGAATGAATCATCATCATCCTTCTGACGTAGAATAATAACGATGACTGAGATATGGTGTAATATACTGATGGTTTACAGATACATGTGATGAATTAGTGGTATGGCTGCTATAAATAGCCACAGTCGTGCATAGTCAACACACACAATAAAAGCTGTCATGTTGCTGTTGGAGAACCTCACTAAGGCATGAACAGAAGAACGCATCTGAAGAAAGGGGGCAATCATTTCAAGGCCTGCGAGGGGGGTGGAGGGCATATTCATGGAAACAGACAAAGGCTGGATTAGTGATGTACCGAGAAACCTTACAGGACATTTTTGGTCTGACACACACAAACATACAAACTCAAAAGTTTATTTTATATAGCAACTTTCATTCAGTGCTTCACAGAGCAAAAGGTAAACACAGAAATAAACATCAATGAATAGAATTTTGCAAAACTAAATAAATAAAATGTAGTCATGCAATGATAAAATGTTATAATGAATAATAATAAATATTAAAAAATAATAAATAAAAGAAATAATGCATGGGATTAAAAAAAAAAAAAAGGAACCAGTGTAAAGAAAAAAGCAGTACAATAGTAAAAATAAAAAAATGTTAAAAATAAATTCAAGTCCATGATGTGAATAAACACAGAATGAGAAGTATCAGAGAGGATGAACGAGGCTTCAAAGCTCAGCAGTAAATGTTGATTCAGTAAAAGTCAGGCAAAAAAAAATCTGTCTTTAGGTTGTTGTTTTTTAAATATATCTACAGAGGGCCACAGTGGCTGAAGGTGGACTCACCAGATACAGATGGAACAATAGCATCCAGTCCACAACCAAAACAGTGGGAGTGGGTGACAGTGAGAAATATGGTTTGGTTTGTTTAAAGGACACAACAAATCCATAAAAATGTAGAAATGTAGGAAAAGGTTCAGGATACTGGATGCAATATTTAGTGCAGGTATAGACTGTATGGTGAAAGATCTTGAGAATTAATGTGCAATTATTTCATTTATTATCACACACACAAACTGGCTGGCTTTCATATTTAAACCACTATTAGGGGAAATACTATCATCACCGTAGCAGAATGTCTACTTTGCAGAATACTTACTCACCTCCCAAACTAGCACACACACACACACACACACACACACACACACACACACACACAAGCACGGGCATTCCCTGAAGTGAGACTGCAACCACATCCTAAAGTTCTGCGCAGTAGCAGCAGACTGTTAGAGATGACACAGTGGTAACAGTCCAGTAATGATTTGTTATAAATGGTAATATTAAGTAATAAGTAACGACACTGCTGTTGGCTGGATACACCACTTCTCTTTCCTTCTCATTCCCCTTGTGTGTGTGTGTGTGTGTGTGTGTGTGTGTGTGTGTGTGTGTGTGTGTGAGGGTGTGTGAGAGAGAGGCAGGATGATCAGCACATTAAAGGAAGGGCCAGAACCATATGTTAATTATGTAAATGATTGGCTTTAATCAGGCTCAGCCATGTAGCAAGTTAGCGGGGAAGGAGAATGTGTAGATCCAGCACAATCCCAATTAATATTCATCTGGAACTGTGTGTGTGCGCATATGTGTGTGTGTGTGTGTGTGTGTGTGTGTGTGTGTGTGTGTGTGTGTGTGTGTGTGCGTGCGTAGCTGTGGACTGAGTGAGGATGAATTAATAGTTTGATGAGGGATGAAAGAGCTGGAGTGGCTTGGCTCTGCTCCCCATCTGTCTTCACCTCCGTCGCCTTTGAACACGCGCACACACACACACACACACACGCACACACACACGCATATACACACAGCCTTAGAGAGGGCATCTGTGTCCAGTGAGAGGTGAATATTCCATATTTTAGCCAGACAAATGGGGTAAGTTAGATTTTAACACATCTAAAGCCACACGGGGAGCTGCATGGAGGTTTGGCATGACGGTTGTCTGACCCAGCTGTTCCATAAAGACAGACAGACTGACAAAAAAGATTTATACACATGCCCGGGTCGATCAGGTGACAAATGTCATTGACAATGTAAAGCTGTCTTTCAATGTTCAACTCTAGTAAGTTAGCTAGCTAGCTAGTTGACATGTGTTTTGAGTAATGTCTGCAGGTCCTTTTGGGGTGCATGCAGCCCCAGCAACCTTTACCAATAAGGTAGGCCAGCCTGTATGTCGCCTAAGAGGCATAATGGTGGAGGTGGAGGCAGTGGGAAAGCTGGACTAATAAAACCAAACATATCTGCATGCTTAGATAGCACTATAGGGACGTGAATAAATATGTGATGTGTAATTAAGGTAAAAGCCCTGATTTATGTGGTGTCTCTGTTATTTTGTCCACTCCCCATTTAATTGCATATAACCAGATTATTGAGCTGCAGGGAGATGCCAGTGTGCAATGAAGTCATTTAGAGTATATGCATTAGAGCAATATTACACTCTGCATTGCGTGTGTGTACCTATCCAACAGTGAACCTCAGCTTCATTACACTACACAAAAAGTGGACCATGAGCCAACAGAGGACATTTTGTTGGTCCACTGATGGTCATTCTTTAAATCATGCAGGTGTTGAAGTGTTAAAAATTTATATTCAGCACTGCCTCTGGATGAACACATGACGTACTGTGGGGGGTAACTAGATTGTGAAGGAACCTGAACATGACTTGTCATCATCTTTTTGTAACAAAATATAAAGGTTTAACTCAAGGGCAAAATCCTCACTCGCAAGCAGGGAATGAGTGAAAGTGTGTGTGACAGCTAGTAATATGGAGGTTAGCTGATACCCAAATTGTACAAACTTTTTTTCTCACCCAGAGAAACTCAACACGCGACATGCTGCCGTCAGTACTGTTATGTGAGTGTCATGTGAGTAGAACAACTCAATGCTGCATCTTATCAGTCCACTTTCTATCTGCCCCTTTTTTCCTCTGTTGTCTCTTATTACAAATTGTCTTCTTTTTTTTTGTTTCTTTTGTGGTACATGAGTATGCTGAGTACAATAAATGCTGCCTCCACTAGACCGACTGTAATCAAACACAGAAAATTATGAGCTTGAAACTGCAGTAGTGGATGACCATTTTTGGGGGGTCAAATTTCCCTCAGTTGTACATTGGGTGGGGACATGTCCCCACTCCCCTTTGGCAATTACGTGCATGGCTTAACTTCAGTCAATGTCCTGACTAGTTTTGAGCCTCCCTGCTGTATTTAAATGAAGGACTACCTTGAAAGCACAGTACTCCAATATCTGAAAGAAAAACAATCAGGACAAAGTTCAAAATAAGAATCAGCCTAAAGATAATTTATTTTGATTTAAATTAAAAAACACATCTAAATCTCACTCCTGAGAAACTGCCACATAAGGAGGTGTGGTATGCAAGCACAATAACAAACTAAAGAAAATGCAAACATGTCAGGAAATATTTAGGATATAGACATTTAAGGTTTTTTTGTTTTTTTTTACCTACAGATGTGGATTGATGTGTAAGATTTACGCAGGTCTTTGTACCTATTAATGTCCCCATGTTCCATTGTAGACTATCAAGGTCCCATTTTCAAAGGTAGACCTCAACCAGGTTTGCAAGTCCTCGCTTTAAACATTTTTTTAAAGAGAAACGTAAAAAGTATTTTTGCAGTAATGAAAAGAAAAGCTCAGATAAAACCTTTCTACTTTTTTCAACATGACGAGAAAAAATGGTCCACATTTGGTCAATGTAAAATTATAGTCCACTGTTAGTAATATATGTGTGTGTGTGTGTGTGTGTGTGTGTGTGTGTGTGTGTGTGTGTGTGTGCTGTGTGGTCAGAGCAGCTTCACGGTCTGCACAGTAATAAGCAGAACATTGCTACAAATCAATTGTGATTTAATTCCCAGCTACAGAGTCCATTAAAGGTCTCTCTTTCTCCCTCCTGCATCCCTCCTTCTGGTGGTCCTCAGCCCACTAACTCAAGAGCTCACATAACTACCATTTTACTTTTCATGGGAATATTTTCAAATATTTCTTTTTATACGTTTACAGTAGGTTAAACAAAAATGTGTCCAGATGTTTTATTCATTCTACCACTAACTTACTCTGCAGGAATATTTTGTATCAGATAGTACTACATTTTCCAGATGATTTCCATCTTTCCCTTCAAGCCTTACATGATTTTCACTTAAGTGCAACATAATAAGACTTTCATTCCACCACTGCCACTGTGCAGGGGCTGAATCAGATCAAGGCCAATTACTGTGAGACAGATCTAAACCACAATGGGAACACATCACAATTCCCCAAAAGGGCCACACTCAAGTCTAACTTAATGTATCTGAGTGATACGTTACAGAGCTGTTCATGCGTTGATGTCCAGTAGCTCTACAATCTCTGAAGCGTCTATAAGGTTAAATATATATGTATAAGTTGCTGTTTTTTTTGTTTTTTTTTTGTCATATTCTACATTGGTCTATGTGTAAAGCAGGTCACAGTCATGACGTGTAAGTAAAATCCTTTAAGTAAAATTAGTAAAATTCTTTTTTCTTTAAGAAAAAACTCTACAAGATCAACAAAATGTGAGTATTAAATGTAAAGGCACTGTAAGAAAATGGCTTGTTTTAGCGTATACTTTATATTTATTGGATTGCTGATGATATTACTGTACTAGTAGAGATGGAGCCAATTGAATTCTTTTATATACTGCTGTGATTTAATCTATAATATATTAGCAAAATGATTATGTTTACATTCTAATCTACACCAAAGTATAAATGTCAGATGAACATTGGTGTAAAGAAAAACCCTGAAAGACAGTGGGGAAGAAAAAAAATTACATAAGTTGGTGTAACACTAAAATACCTTGATATATAAACTATAATATTTCGAATCAATGCTTTAATTAAAATCTTCTGTTAATGGTGAAAAATAATTGCAAATAATTGTATTCATTTGTAATAAGACAGACTGATCAGGCAATTGGCAGTTAAGAAGTTTTTCCATTTAAAGACAGTATCATGTTGAATTGTTGCCTGTCTGTATACAGATGTATATATTATACATATTATACATATATATATATATATATGTTGTTCTGCTGACCTGCTGTGCTCTTCAGGTTACACATGGATTCATGAACTGATGTTTGTTTTTGACCTTCTTGTCTAAAGAATGAAGAAAAAGAATAACGGTGCATTTCAAAGAATGACAAACAGGATTGTAACATTGAATAGAAATTGCCATTTACCCATTTCAGTACCTACTACCACACGTCTGTGTGTGTGTGGCGTGAGTAGACTCTGAGATGGAGAAGCAAAGCATATTGTGACAGAACACACACATACACACACCCACAGCATATGTGTGTGTTAATCCACCACACGATTAGGTAAAGGAGTACGTCGAGATCGATGTGCTTTGACACAGTCAGAAAGTAGACAGAGAACTCCTGATCCCTCCATCGACCGGAGAGAGAAAGAGAGAAAGAAACCTTTATAGGATTTCATTTAAATGGTCAATCTGTTCAAACAGTCCTTTCTTTCATATTTGTTTTAAGAACTAGATCTAGGCAAGGGAATGAAAGGGAGCAAGAAAAAAAGAGAAAGAAATGGAAGCAAAGGAAAGGTGAGGAAAAAAGGAAACAAAAGAGGGAATGTTATGATGAAAACAAACTAAGGAAAGAAAAGAAAGTGACGCAGAAAGAAAGAAATGAATTCAAATCAAAGGAGGCTGTAGGTAAGCAGCAGAGGACATATAGCAGCCTCACAGTCATTATTCAAAGACCATAACAACATCACATTTGCATTTTGTCATGTCAGCAGATTTGGCAGATATTGGTAATTGCCTGCTGGTGTGTTTGTCTGTGTGTGTGTGTGTGTGTGTGTGTGGGTGTGTGTGTGTGTGTGTGTGTGTGTGTGTGTGTACGTGTCTGTGAAAAATCAAAAGAGGGGGAAAAGACTAAAGCCCATGAATGGGGGTAAAATATATTTGTTGACCTTGGAGTCATTATCTATCACTTTCTCATTGCTGCATTTCAACTCAGAATACAGCTGAAGGTACAGTTTTGAATCTACCTGCTGATCATGGTGCTGAATATTTTTCTTTTTTTTTAGAATTGATAAATTCAGACTATGATTCTGTTTACTGAATCTCATTAAATCCTGCTTCCAGGTCTTGCCGTTTCATCTGAGTATGAGTACAAACACTGGCCTCTCGCTTCACAATCGTGATGAGGGTGTGTTTGAGTGTTCCATCTTATGTCCCTAGGTATGGGTGTGTGAATACAAGGAAATATGTCAGCATAATAATACGTTATCATTATTTTAGCATGTTAACATTTGCTAATTAGCACTAACAAAGACAAATTCAAACTAAGCTAATATCCCCGTTCATGACAACTGTACTGAGGGTGAGAGTATTAAACTGGATATCTAAACCACACCTCAATCAAAATGATCTTCCTTCTATCCTTCAATTAAAATGAAACTTTTTGAACTTTTTGAAAGTTTTTTTTTCATCAACAAATCCCACCAATAACATATCTGTCCATCTTTAAACAACTTCTCACTGTCTTAACCTTTCTGTCTGTCTGTTGGCTCCAAGCCCATTGATTAATACTGAGGATTTAAATGGATTTGTTTGGAACTATTTTCATTGGCGGATTAATCCATACTTGTAAACTACAGTTTGTGGGCTCATGGTAAAGAACAATGAAGAACATCTTTCATCTTTCTATCTTTCTTTACTTTCCAGCCTCTGCAGGAGGATCAGTGTAACATGTCTGACAGACTCCCTCATCATCAGCACCATCACAATCATCAGAAACACCTACAGAGAGATCAACATTATCATTATCATCTTAAACATAAACATCATCATCAACTAAACATTAACAAGTTAATCTTACCACTGTCATCAACATCACAACAAGAGTGTCAACAAAAACATCATTATTAGCAGCAGTAGCAGAAAATTTTAATAATTGTAATAAACAATGCTAAAATGTAATAAACCACAGTGTGTGTGAGTGTGAGTGTGTGTGTGTGTGTGTGTGTGTGTGTGTGTGTGTGAAAGAGAGAGAAAGAGGCAGAGAGAGAGAAGAATATCTTGCTGTATGGCTAACCCAGGTGAGGCCACAGATGGAATGTTAAACAGTTTTCAAATCGATGTCAGTGAACGCAACTCAACTGCGCCATTTGTTCAGCCGTGAGAGATGTCAATACACCCATGAGGGTCATCCGTCTCTGTGATTTCTCCCAGTGTGTATGTGTGTGTGTGTGTCTGCTCACTCAGAATTCTCACTCTATAGATGTCTCTCTCTCTCTCTCTCTCTCTCTCTCTCTCGGATGAAGCTGCACACACACACACACACACACACACACACGCACACACACACACATGCACACACACCAGCACATAGACGCACCATACCCTCAAATCACATTACAACTACTCTCCTCTGTCTCTAAGAACATTTCCAATTATTGCTTTAAGTGCTCTTCCATCACTGAATGTCAAGTATCGAGTGTCACCTGACATACACACACACTCAATCTGTGTGCACCCCGCTGTAGGGTGTGTGCGTGTGTGTGTGTGTAAAGAGGGTTGAGTGAAACTCTGCCTGTGCGTTGATCGATTGTGAAACAGGAATTCAATTGAAAGCACGCTCCAGAGCTCTGAATTCCTTTAAATAATATCAAGAAATGATGTGATGCTACATTGATTTTTAGTTTTCTCTCTTCACAGGGAGGTCAAAGGTCAGACTGAGCATCAAAGCAGCATCCTGAAGCTGAGGGGGATTCAACATCTCGCCTGAGCCAACACAACAGAGGACTCACTCAGGATAGAACGCAATACAATATTTTGACACTGTATACTCAGATAATGTGCTGTGCAGAGTTGTGAACAGCATCCAATTTGTGCAGTAATAATTTTTTTCTCATGATTTGATTTCCACGAAGAACAAAGATTGAGGTTAAGCATCCATAAATTCACGTCTTCTAACTTCAGTGTCAAAAATACCAGCTTCTACTGATAGTCAAGGTGGCAGCATCTTTTGAATCGATAAATAACAGATAACTAGGTCTTATTATATATTAAAGACTACTGCCCACTTAAATGCAAACTCAACATTTCCTCCATGTTTACCTGTTAACTTTCACTGTACAACAGTCATATCATGCTCAGCACTTTGCCGCTCTCACTTTCTCAAAACCGAAATGCCCTTTTTCATTGACCAATGAATTTCACTCCTTTAATTTTTTCATATTTCCTGAGCAATATTCAGCTTCTGTCAGTGAAACTCAATACTGCCAGCTTTCATGTTAAATGTACTCGGACCTGCCAGTTATTGGTACGCTTTTAAAATGAAAAAAGCTCCAGGAAGTGTTTATTCTCATTGAAGACAGCTAAACATTGGACGGAAAAAAATGGGGGAAAAAAGGAATTCATAGGTGAATAAAACAAGTATTTATGTTGTAGCAGAGCAACAGAGTGTTGAACATGACATGGTTATGGTGGTACTGATGGAACTGATGCTGTGCAAATCTATAATTAGTGTGAGAACACTGTTGTTGCTGGTGTCAGCTGGTGTTAGCGATTGCCCTGCGTTTGTCCGTGTTCTGTCTGAGTATGCAGAATAATAAAGCAGTTGAGGTTAGGGACCATCTCAAGTGCATGCAAAAAGTTTGACTTTATTTTTATCCGTCTCCTCCCATTAAAATAAATCTCCAGTATAATGAAAAAAGAAAACAAGACACACACACACACACACACACACACACACACACACATATATACATACACACTGGATAATTGGATGTTTGGCTCGATGACAAAAAACAACAGATTATGCGGGTTAACTGAGCCTTCTGTTCTTGAGCTAGAACTCAGTGTTTTGGAATAGTAGACTGACTATAGAACAGTGTCAAAGTAAGCTATATTTGGAACTGAGTGTACCCTTAATAAATGTGTGTGTACCAGAACACTATCTTGCAGTCTTACTAAAATACCACTGCACGCCACCACATTGGAATAAAACTTCCTCTCACCTTTGCACCATGCACACTTCAATGAACACAGAAATATATCAAAAAAAGGATCAGAAAAATGCCAACATCATCAGAGTGCCACTCGCTCGGTCACAAGGGCACTTTAGTTTGGCCTCTTTATATATGGAGTGGATCTTCTGGAGCCTTTACAGTTAAGAAGCATCATTGGTTGATTGGCTCAGAGTGATGTCAACTGGGCAAGCTCACCAAAAAGTAAAGCTCACCAAAAATAATCTGATCAGAGAGGGTGGAGACGATAACACTGGTGCCCGTCTGTGTGTGTGTGTGTGTGTGTGTGTGTGTGTGTGTGTGCGTGTGTGTGTGTTTCTGTGTGTGAGAGAGAAAAAAAGAAAAGTCAGAAAAAGAGAGAGCCTGACTAATTTAATTTTCTTTCCATTAGTGGAGGTCTTTTTTTTTTTTTAACCTTCTCTTTCCCTCCTTTCCAGTGGTGGGAAACATTATTGAGTAACATGTTTGTGCAATCAAGAGAAAATTTGGCATTTTTACAACATATTTTTTACAAAACTTTTCAGAGTTGCCATTACATGAACAGAGCTGACTAACTCTGCATGGCTGCCCATTTCTTCAATCTGTGGTTGTTAAGAAGAATGAAAGACGAAAAAAGAATAGTGTGCTTCCTACTTTGTGCCAACAGTTTGAGTTTTGCCTTTTCATAAAACATTACAGCAATTTTCCCCTAACTGACTTTTGATGTTAGTATAGGAGCAAAGCATTAAACCGAAACAGGAGCAAATCCCTACAGCCAAGATCTAAAATCTTGTGGGATCTTATAGTATAGTCCATTTCATGGCAAAACCTTTATTCATATGACATTTTAAGGTAATTTATAGAGAATAAAGTCTTTTTCTTTTTTTTTTTTAATGACAGACTGCTAATTGTACAGTAAAACACCACCATATTCATTGCCGAATGACATTCATATGGTATTTTCATGCTAATTATAGGGTTTTATTGTGATCTTAAAAACATCAACCTTACAACAGTGCTAATATGCTTTTAATTTAAGTCCAGTTTTGTTTATCTTAAGTTATCTCACGACACTTTCCATATAGAGCAGGTCTAAACCATAATGTTATTTTCAAAGCCTCAACAATCCCCACCATGATGTTAATATTAATAGTTGCGATAGTTATATTAGCAAAAAATATTATTATGGTAAAATTCTGGCAACTGCAGTGTGTTTTTGTTGTCTTTTTTTTTTTTTTTTTTTTTTTTTTTTTTTACAGTGTACAAGCTGAGCGAAGGCTATTCTGAAATTGCATGTTTAAATAGCATGGGCGTAGCTTTCGGGTGTCCACACACTTTTCTTTTTTTTGGCCATGTAGATGATGTATGACAGTGTCAGACAGTGTCGAGTTGTTGCAACCTTAAATCTACTTAAGGGGAAAAGTGAACGTTGAGGTGTTGACACTGAGAACGTCAACACTCAGCTGCAGTGCTGAGTATTTGGTTTGACTCGTACCATAATGTCTGGTGTATGGGCACAATACTACAACCTACACAAAACATACTCTGCACCGAACAGAGAGATGCTCACAAAACGAAAGAACGAACAAACCAGCAGGCTGGCAGTGTGTGTGTGTATGTGTGTGTGTGCGTGTGCGTGTGTGTTTCTTCAGCCTGTAAGGCACACTGTGACCCAGATAGCATAAAGGATTTCACGCATTTGGGATCCCTCTAAATTAAAGACACTCACTTCTCTTTCTTCTCTCTCCTCTCCGTCATGGGGAGAGCAGGGCGAGGGATGTGTGAGTGGAGGATTGAAATGGTGTCATGGACAGAGGAGAGAACACATCTCCTCCTCCCCTCCTGCTCCATCCTTCTCTTCTTACTAAATCATCAAAAGGAGTTAAAATGCCAACAGACATAATGAGGTTGTGGAGTCTACCACTCCCCCAACCCCCCTTTTCTTCATCTCTATCCCGCTCCACTCCTCTGCTCTCCGTTTCCGACTCTCTTCTTCATCCGTTTCCCTTTTCAAAAGAAGGTGGTGTATAAGTCTGGTGATATTCTACATTTTTCTTATTTTAAGCAAATCCCAACTAACAATGAGTGTATCCTCCTCACCAATACTGTGGGCGTATTAAAGCATGATGCATTTTAGTCCTCTGTGCCATAGAGCTCCTTAGTTTTCATTCCAGTGCTACTCCAGGCATCAAATATTATATGAGAGTCAGGTGGAAAAAAAAGTAGCATCAAAATCAATCTCACAATCCACGTACACCTCACCATGCCTCAAACACACCAAATGTGGATTAATCTGCTACTGTAAAGTCACTTTAATGCACTATACGTCCTCCTAACGCACTATACGTCCTCCTAACGCACTATACGTCCTCCTAACGCACTATACATCCTCCTAACGCACTATACGTCCTCCTAACGCACTATACGTCCTCCTAACGCACTATACGTCCTCCTAACACACTATACATCCTCCTAACACACTATACATCCTCCTAACACACTATACGTCCTCCTAACGCACTATACGTCCTCCTAACGCACTATAAATCCTCCTAACGCACTATACATCCTCCTAACACACTATACGTCCTCCTAACACACTATATGTCCTCCTAACACACTATACATCCTCCTAACACACTATATGTCCTCCTAACACACTATATGTCCTCCTAACACACTATACATCCTCCGAACACACTATACATCCTCCTAACACACTATATGTCCTCCTAACACACTATACATCCTACTAACACACTATACGTCCTCCTAACGCACTATACGTCCTCCTAACACACTATACATCCTACTAACACACTATATGTCCTCCTAACACACTATATGTCCTCCTAACACACTATACATCCTACTAACACACTATACGTCCTCCTAACGCACTATACGTCCTCCTAACGCACTATAAATCCTCCTAACGCACTATACATCCTCCTAACACACTATACGTCCTCCTAACGCACTACACGTCCTCCTAACACACTATATGTCCTCCTAACACACTATACATCCTCCTAACACACTATACGTCCTCCTAACACACTATATGTCCTCCTAACGCACTATACATCCTCCTAACACACTATACATCCTCCTAACACACTATATGTCCTCCTAACGCACCATACGTCCTCCTAACGCACTGTATGTCCTCCTAACGCACTACACGTCCTCCTAACGCACTACACGTCCTCCTAACGCACTATACATCCTTCTGTTTCAGTAATATTTAATGAAGAACCACAGTGGGAAGCTTTTTTTTATTATTTAAACATGACGTCTTTGAGTAAATTTTGTAAATAAAACTGAGGAATCGCACAGCTACAGTTGAAATGTGTTCTTTACTGAAGGGCGAGCCACTAAACATTGACTGTTTGGGTTCATGCTGTTTTTATTGATTTAAAAAAGACCTTTCTGGCCGATACTCACAACCCCCATCAAAACTCATATCACACCATCTCTCCAGCATGTGCTCATTTTCTTAACTTCCGTTTTCATTAACTTCCGTTTTCATCAGTCTTAGGATTGTCTTCATGATTGTAATTTGTCTCAAAGTATGTGTGAGGTGTTGACTTAATTTCATGGTTTTGTTTAGAGGCCCAAACGTGCAGACTGAACACTGAGGCAAAGACTATAACTTTAGTATACACCACTGCATCAGATATACAGAGAGATAAAGAAGCTTTATTAACTGCTTTGGTCAGTAATATTTGAGAGAAACACTTAACTTTATTATCAAATGTCTTGTCAGTTGCTTCCAAAGCACTTTAAATTGTGGTTAATTTGTTTGAAAGGTGCTGTATGAATAAAGTTTGACTGACTGATTGATTGAGTGTCCGCAGTAATGAACACTGCAGCAAATGAAAAGATGCATAACGAGGTCAGTTTACATCCAGCACCAAACAACACATGACTAACGAGCAGCAGTGAAATAGCCTGTTGTTTTAATGTTCTGTTTCCCATGACCTCCTGCATGAATATGTATTCTAGCAGACTGTTAATGGCTCACAGTGTGATATGACTGAGACACACCATCAAATACTCATTGAGTAGACGTTTTCTGTTTGTTTGTTTTGCTAACAACAACATCAAGCTTTATATTTCTTCTTCCAACCCGCTCAAAGAACTTAATTCCACACATGCACATTTCAGGTCAGTATTTATAAAGCCTGAAAAATCACTAATTTCCCTCGGAGGGTTCTTCTATTGTACACTGAGGCTCCTCTCTCCTTAGAGCCTCAATGTGGATAACAAAAAAAAAGCCTTTAACAGGAAAAAGCAGCAGAGACCTGAAGACGAGCGAGATGCTCTTTTCTTTTCTTTTCTTCCACAAATGCAGGACACCACCTGCTGTTGTTCTCTATCTCCTCCTCTCTGTCTGCACTCTGTTTTTCTATCAAATAACAAAAACCTTTTTTCTGCAGCAAGAAACAAGATAATAAGGTCAGCGAGAGCATAACAGCAGTATGTCTGTGCATGTATGTGTGTGTGAGCGAGAGAGAGAGAGAGAGAGAGAGAGAGAGAGAGAGAGAGAGTTAATTACATCTGAAAATGTGTGTGAGAGAAATTAGTTTACCATAGCATATGTGAGTGTGTGAGTGTGTGTGTGCATTTGTGAGTGAGAGAGCAAGAGAGAGAAAGAGAAAAGTAATTATACCTGAAGGTGTGTGTGTGAGTGTGTGTATGTGTGTGCGTGTGTGCGTGTGTGTGTGTGTGTGTGTGTGTGTGTGTGAGACAGAGGGTATATATTCAAGACTATAGCTAACCTACCATCACCTCTAAAGCTCACTCACACATGCTGTACTGTCTCTACTTTGTACAAACATTAATATAAAAACTACATTTTGTGCTTTCAGAGGTAGTTAACTATTGCTGCCTTTAAAGTTTGCTGCTAAAAAAACACGTCCACATGACTTCATCATCGCCGTGTCCCTGAACAGATAGGACAACACAGGCTGTGACCACCAACAGTAGCTCAAACATGTTTCACTTAAGCAGCAACCTCTGCGACTGTGAAATGAAGCCAACATGGAAGGGCCAAAAACTGCAGCTCCTTGAATGGCCACTTGAGGCTGGCTACAAAAGGAGTCAGTCAGAGAGGTGCTTCTGTTATTTAACCTACCCTCATCGATATATGGGATTGACAAAATGATAGAAACATGTGACAGAATAACACACATTCTGTTGATGTTTAAAGAAACCCACAATAAACTAAGAATATCATATCTGGCAATGTAGTGGCTTGTTGGAGCAACCGGGCTCCATTAAGCCCGCCTCACGCACCACCTCTTTGCCCATTGTTGGATTAGTGGGGAGCTGATGGAGGCAGGACTGTCAAAATGGAGATGACCAGAGCCACGACATTGAGCTTCACACCGACTCTTCATAAACCTGTGGGTGATGAACATACATGTCTGTCATACATGTACATTAATGCATCTTACTAACTAAACTTCTTCCCCGGAGTTTCTGTGCTCTTTCGTCCAGCAGGTTCTCGTGGATCGTGACTGCTGCTGTGGTCCTGCATGACGTCCACTACATATATTATTACTGTCATTAATGTTACCAGATCTCCATTACAGTTTATAGTAACTTAGTTAATGATTTGCTGCTGCTGTGCATCTGTGTCTCTCTATCTCTATCACAGGTTCCACTGCTACTGTAATCATTTTATCATTCATTGTAATCCATTGTCATTTTTCATTGTAATTACACAAAATGTTTCTGTTGACTTGTTGACTGTACACGTGACATCTATTGCACGTCTGTCCGTCCTGGGAGAGGGATCCCTCCTCTGTGGCTCTTCCTGAGGTTTCTTCCACTTTTTTCCCTGTTAAAAGGGTTTTTTGTGGGCAAGTTTTTCTATGAACCTCACTCGAACCGAGGGTCTAAGGACAGAGGTGTCACTCCCTGTACAGACTGTAAAAGCCCTCAGAGAGCAAAATGTATTTTGCGACTTTGGGCTATACAAATAAAATTTGATTGATTGATTGCTTGATTGATGTCACAGAGACTTTATCCAGTCTATGAAGATTTTGGAATGAACACAGACCAGTCAAACCACTTGTCTTTACACACTAGCCAAACATTTATACTTGATTCAAAGATCATAGTGAGGCATTTTAATGCCATTATAAATCACAAGTATTTTTGTAGGTACTGCCTAATAACCCGATCTCAATTTCAAGGTGGATCCTAATCTGTGTGGACAGAGCGCACCACTGAAATACGACGCACTGTCAGCGCTCAGATGAAGACAAAGGAGTGAAGTGCAAGTCAGTATTCAACAGTTGGAAATACTTTAATGTCTGTCAGCCAGGTTTGCCAGCTTGCCTAGGCCATGACATCTTTGAAGGTGTTTTGTCATATGATGTAGCACTGTATCTGAAGTATTTCATCAACAAAAAGGCATGGTTCACCTACTGTACTCTACTCTCACCTACTTTCTTTCAGGTAGTCTACTAGTGGTTGTACTTACATGGACTCATCAACTTCTTTGCTGGCCTACTAATCTACCCTTGTGATCAGATACTAGTCTTGTCAAGGATAAATAGTGATAAATGATTGCACAGTTGACTATGCATTAATTTAACAATAAAGGCTTTATGTTAATCTCTTTTTATAAACACTGGTTGCCGCCAGAAGGAGACGGCCACACATCAAAACAATGCCGTATGATTGAGAGGATTTATGTTTGTACAGGTCCATATGTTGTTTTTGAAAATTCTGCATACTTACCTTTAAGCACAGCATAAATCTAGGCTTCATAATCTAATTGTGATGAAATAATGGAAAACTGGTTTACTCTTAATAAAAGATGTTACAAGAGACTTGGATGTATTACGAAGGAAACATTTATCGACACTTGATCTAGGCGAATTCAAAGATAACATAACAAGTGAGAATGATCCCTTTAACGCCATACAATTTTTTAACAAATAATTTCACCTTCTCCACAGCACGGTGCAGCTGGATAATGCAAGGCAGTCAACTTTGCATGAATGTGGTATGGCCAGTACTCGATTCGTCGCCATCGTTATCAGCACTCAGCTTCAGTGAGTACATTTAAATAGATAGGCTTCTGAACTGGTGCTGCCATTAAATGTTTTGTTTCTTCATACCAAATACTTACATGACCACATCAATAATTATGTCTCCCATATATGTCTACTACCCTGTTATCTGGAGTTCCTTAAGGTAAATCCTGGAACTATCCTTAAAAAAATCAAAATCACTGATTCGATGTCAAATCCAAAGGATTGTGTGTTTTCAGCTGTAGCCTCCACAGTTTCTCCCTCAGTCTCTCTCAATCTATTAGATCTGCTAAATCTGTTAACTGATTTAAGCGCCTCCTAAATCATATTTATAGGTTGGCCTTTTATGAGATTTTTTAAACCTACTCTTCATTCACCATTTAATTTTTTTTCTGTTCCAACTTCTTTAATTAATGTTTTGTTTTTTGTTTTTTGTTGTTGTTGCGGGAAGCATTTTGCAACAGTGTAAGTGCTATATAATAATAATTATCATTATTATCATTAACATTTTTTCTTTGTTGTCTTTCTTTGTCTGGTTGCAGAGAGATTCATGCCAGTCCACAGTAAACACCTGATTGAAGACTGCTGGTGAATCAAGCAGGAATGATGACAACACCTGCCCAAAGTTCCAGTTTCCTTAACATTGTACCATGTCTGTATGAGACTCTGTCCCACCTGTCTTCAGTCAAGTCTGGACCCAATGACTCAAACACCAGTCTTGTCAAGGCTAATTAGAGGTAAGCAATGGTTTATGTCAGTGTAGCAAATGAGTAGATGCACGCACAACTCAAACTTCACTCAATCGATCTCCCTCAAGTGCACAGTGCCAACAGCTTCATACAAACATACAGTAGAAAAAAAAATCAGTTTTATGGACAGGATTCAGGATTAAGGCTGCAATTCGACAAGGGTGAAACAAATACTGATGATCACTTAGTCCTGAAAAGTGACTGTTTCTACCTTTCACACTAATACAATAAAATAAATGAAATACTCCTGATGACCTGCAAAACTATATTCCAGAGTGCGTTTCATTCTATGTCTGAGTTTCATTCTATGTATATCTCATTGGAGCTCAGTTTAACAACAGAAGGCTGAATTTATCGCTGTAGGCATCATGCTCAGGCACTGCATCAATCTAACCTTTGCTTTGTTTGTGTTTTCTGGCTGCAGAGAGGATCATGCCGGTCTACAGTGGACACCAGATGAACAACATATGAGTCTTCAAGCAGAACTGGTGACTGCTGAATGCTTTAAGTTCCAGTTTCTTGAACACCATGTCCATGTTAAGAGCCCTCTTCAGCCAAGTCTGGACTCAGTGACTCATTAGTGTTGATCAACACAGGTGGCTCCTTTTTCATGATGTTTATTTCTTCTACCATGGACTATCCTTCATATGTATGGACACACACTGTCTTTTCAAGATGTCAACACTGCCTTGTGAGTATACTGGACAAGTTATGTTTTTCACAGAGAATGTGTATATGCAACGAGAGGTTCTTAAAGTTTATCAGTTATAGTCTGTACTTTGGTTTACAATGGGCTTAATTGGTTATTTCCTTTATAATTTACCATTTGCATTTGCTGACTGTAAAATCTACACCACAAACTGTAATTCCATATGTGTTGTACCGTATTTTTTACGGTGAAATTCTGGCAACCACAGCTGCCAGTATTTTACCGTAAAGTTGAACTTTGCAATAAAATACCGTACTATATCTTACAGTTTTACTGTGTGTTTTCACTGATGGACTGTAATTAGGTTTACAGTATATCTGTTATTTTTAAAAGAATTTACCGTAAACAGGTTTATATAATAACTGTTATTTTTACAGCAAATTACCATAAACAGTTTTATATTATAACTGTTATTTTTACAGCAAATTACCATAAACAGTTTTATATAATAACTGTTATTTTTACAACAAATTACCATAAACAGTTTTATATTATAACTGTTATTTTTACAACAAATTACCGTAAACAAATAACAGTTCACTACTGTAAGTTTACGGTTGCCAAAACAACATACCGTAATGTCTCATACAGTGTGACCGTATTTTCTACGGTAAAATTCTGGCAACCACAGCTGCCAGTATTTTACCGTAAATTCTACAGATTTTTTTTTACAGTGCAAACTTTATAATTCATAATATGGAGAGTAAACTACAATACATGAGTCATCAACAGTATTTCAATTCCTCAACAACTATTTAAGGAAGTCAGTACAGGAAGGATACAGCAAAGTAACATGGTGTACACACACAACACAAATACACACACACACACACACACACATATAATGCAGTACAGTTTTCATTACATTATAAACCTCTCTGTGTGTATGTGTGTGTGTGTGTGTGTGTGTGTGTGTGTGCGTGTGTGGGTGTGTGTGTGTGTGTGCATATGCTTTTTAATTCTGACCCACATATTAGAAGACCCCAGAGGAGGGAGTGGGGGATGGGGGATGTGCAGGCATCATATTTTATAAATGCAGGTAGCTGGATTTTAGGCATTCAACCAAAAATAATACAGCCGAGTTCACACACACACGCGCACAGAGAGACAGAAACATACAATACAATAATTGTAACAGAGGTGTGAGATGCAAGTGAAACAAACAAATAAAAAAAACAACCCACAGCATGTTGGCTGGATCCAGCACACCTGCATGTGTGACCCGTTACAGATTCATGTGATTCATCCCAGGTACACTGGCCCAGTTCCGGGTGCCGACGCCAACCCTAAAGCTGGCCTGAAAGCCTCTAACCTGATTCTCAGCCCAAGTCAGGTGATGTCCACGTCGCTAAAGAAACAAACTTAACCAAACCTGACAGCCGTGTGTGGGTCGACAAAGATCAGCTTAGAGCCGGACTCAGCAGAGTGTGATTACACTCAGTTTATGAAGCACACTTTGCTAAATCCTCCCTCAATGAAGGTTCAAATGTTTTAATGTTTTCAGACTGATCTACAGAGGCGCTCATCTTTACAGAGAGGTGTTTCTGTTATTTAACCCATCCTCATCGATATAAATAATAGAAACACCCATACAACTAAGAATATCATTTCTGGCAATCAATTTCACTTGAAATGTCCATGAAGTCTTGGAGTCCAAAAGAATTTTCAGTATCGTTTTTTTTTTTTTTTTTTTTTTTTTACAGCCACCAATTTAAGTTACAGTTATTGTACTCACCAGTGTTAATGTGTAGTTATTGTAGATATGTAAATGCAAAGTGAGTCTTGGCACAATCAATGGACAAACTTCTGGCTCAGCGTGGCATGTTCCCATTGTTTATATCCACGCAAACGATATTCTCATATATATATTTAATATATACTTTTAAAATGAATTCCAATAAGAGGTGTTACAATATGTTTAGATTGTTTGTGCAGTCCTGTAGACCAGAGCCCTTCAGTCACATCACAGATCAGCTGTTGAGACTAAAGACAAAAAAAAACGTTTGATTTTCTTTATGCTGCTCTTCATATAGTGTGTGTTGTGACATCACTTCAGTCAGTAGAGTTTTAGAAAGTTTTACAAACCTTTGAAATGTGAAAGGATAAAATGTTCAAATATTATTTTAAAATAGTTACAACTCATCTGAACTCAGTCAAAAGGTCAAAACCAAACACTGTGATAGGCCAGACCTCTGACTGAGGGAAGTCAGAAAAGCCACAAGAACAACCCAAGTCAAAGAAAAGTGGACTGCTGTGTACATACACAACACTTTTTTATCAGTTGGTATGACACATTTCCTAATCTCAGCACGACAGCAGTCAACGTGGACTGAACTGAGAACTTTTCATTGCTGCTTCATGAACTGTGTTCTCACTCAAACACCATCAAAACTTTATTTATTACAATTAACTGAAAATACATAAACTATTAAAATTGGGACATACAACACAGAGCGCCTCATTTCATTCCTGGATGACCTCTATGAAAGACTTGTGCCGGGTGAGGAAAGGGGGCAAGTGAGGACATAAGGAGATAAGGTGTGACGTGAATGAGGAGACAAGGTTAACACTGTCTATATATACAGCACTTATGTGTGTCTGTGTGCAGCTATCCTACACATATGTCTCCTGAATATAATATAATATAACTGCACTGATGGAATCTACAGTCTGCAGAAACATGCTGTAAACCTTGATAAATAAATAGCAGTAACAGTGATCCATATGGTAAGTCATTGAGGTCATTGTGACCTGAGAACATTGTTGGTTGCATTTGCACTTTTACTTTACTGTGATTCATTTAAAACTACTTGAACTGTTTTGCTCTTCAGTATATGTACGTGACTAATTGCAAAGCGTAATTTGAAATAAAGAGTCTTTGAACATGTTGACAGCAACACCCCGTGTGTTCCAGTGACACTGCGGCCTCCTCACTCTCCACCTCCGTCCACCTGCCTTTTGAAGCAGCTCGTGTAAAATGTATTTTTGAACACAGAAGACTGAAGTTGGTTGCCTTTGGCCTACTTCTCTATTCTCTCTCCTTTCTAATCCGCTTTCTTCATCCTTCCCTTTCATCGCTCTCTCTTCCCCCGCTCTCTCTCTTTCCATCTTCCACTCCATTCATCCGTGCAGCGCTGGTGTGTCGTTACATGAACACAACCATGGAGTGTGTGTGTGTGTGAGAGAGAGAGATGAAATGGGCATGTACAATGTTCAGCAAATGACACAGCACCTCAGAACAGGACATACACACTCATTCAGCCATATCAGTGACACATACACACATGCGGTGATTGCTACACAATTTCATTTGGAGGAATAAATCTCTAATTAAATATAAAATTGCTTCATGCCATTTCAGATTTCCCTCTGCAAAAATTGCATAATTATTTTATTCAATGTACAAAGACGAGCATTCTTCTTAAAAGAAAATACCGGTCCAAAACGAGCAATGTGCACTGTTTGTAAGACGTACCCTAATTAAAATATTAATACAATTTAAATGTTAATAGAATAATAATTTTCACAACAGTGCAATAATAATCTGCTACCTCAACGCAGGAGGACCATAATATTTCCCCCCGTCTCCTGTATACAAACCTGTAACCTGGTTTGTTTGAGCAAAGAGTGCAGCATGGAATATCAAAACACGTTAATTAGCATTACGACATAACAGTTCTATGCAGCATGCTTCATTTCACTTGATCCAATGGTAGAACTATAGACTGTATGAAACATGGACGTAGTCTCTGTGACGTCAGGTATCTGAGGAGCTCAGTGTGTGGAAGCACTGGTCTTCTCCATTTTGGCAGCTCTGCCTCCAAGGCAGGAGGTGGAGTGTGGGTGGAGCTGAGGCGAGGCGGGCTGAATGAAGCCTGGTTACTCAAACAAGCCACCTGTGACAGCACCTACCTGTCAATCAAAGCGGCCACACTCTTAATTCTTCTTAATATAATCTGAATAGGTGAGTTGTATATAAATTCACCCTCAGTACAGTTGTCATAAATTAGCTATAGAGACCAAAACTGTTTTTTGTACCAGGCTGTAAACATGTTTATTTCTGCTGTGAAGTTGGACATTTTAACATGGGGACTTATGGAGACTGACTCACTTCTGGAGCCAGCCTCAAGTGGACGTTTGAGGAACTGCAGTTTTCGGTACTTCTGCTTTGGTTTTTCTTCACAGCCACAGAGGTTGCGTCTTGGAAAGAACAAATCAGTAATGTGTAAACTCGGTGATGCCCCCCCTCTTTCTGTAATGATCTGAATATAGTGACGGTGTGGTTTGATTGAGAGGATGTTCATGTATGTGTATTCTGTCAAAAGGCTGAAACATAAATAAACATAGGATGGAAAAAACTGAAATGTTTGATAAATGGCTGGAATTCATTTTAACAAAAGAAATCCTAAAAAGAGAAAACTGTGCTGAGGTTCTATCCAGTTTTGCTGCAAATTGTAACAGACACTATCTTCCTGTGTGTTACCCCGTGCTCTCGCTCAGTCTCTCTACAGGTCTGACGATAGTACTTTTAATCCGCTCTTTGAACAAGAGCTGCCTCTCAACAAGGGCTCACTTTCCCCTACAACAACACGCAGCTCTGCGAAAAGCATACACAGCCCACTTGCAGTGAAGAGACTGGTTGAAAAGCCACTTGTTCCTGAACCGGCTGACATGCTGTGTTGAATAGTTTAGGAGGGGGGAAAAAAACATGATGAAAAAGCCCTTCAGTTAGATGCTGCATCAAAATACAACAGAAACACTGAAGCAAACTGGTGGAGCAATGAAAAGGAAACAAGGGAGACACGGAACAAAGGTTCCTGAACCAGAGACACTCCAGCTGCAGGGGTCCCGTGGAAGAAAACTACTTTGACCATTCGAAATCCACACAACATTAAACTGTGCCTGACTGAAATTTGAGCTATAATATGACAGACACAACTTCTGCATGGAGAACAGCTTCAATAAGGGCAGAGGATGTGCCTCTATTGACCACTCAGTTTCCTTATATCAATAACAAGAATTAAACTTGGGCTTCCTCTGCAAGATGGTGCCTCAAGATTACATAATAACGCAGACATCATCTTAAAGACCCAGACCAGCCAAATAAACCTTATGCGCTCAGCTCATTGGATGATTGTGACTGAAAGGCACGCTCATGTAGTTCGTAAAGAACTCTGCAAGTAATTATGTTTACACAAGAAAATGTCAGATGTAGCGTATTTGGGCCAGTTTACTGAAGGACGAAGGACAAGAGCAGGAGACACTGCTGCTACATCATCATCATGGAGTAAAACAAAAAATTTTAATATACATCATTTATTTAGAAAATTGTAACAAAAAATTGCCAATGCCAAAATATGGCTGTGTGCTTTGTGAACAGACTGGCACTAAGGGAAGGTGTAAGCAGACAGTAATTATCTGGCCCCAATTATATCAGTTTATAGTGTGCTTAAGTGGTGCATACACTAACAAACTAAATTGCAATTAATCAAATTAGCACAAACTAAGTGCCACACGGTGAAACTGTAGCCCTGTGGGGCCCTGAGGGTCTACGGCCCCAGGGCAGTCCACTTTGCAGTCAGTACCGCAGCTTTGATTGTAACTATTAAAGATGATTTCCTTGATTTGGAGATGGTGCTCAATAACAAACCTCAGTGATCAGTGCTCCTCCCAGCTCATTTTTACATTACAGCGGATATTAGATGGCTGAAATATATTCACTGCATCCTCAGCAAAGTTGATGACGAATCACAACAAAACATCATGCCTGTGATATAAAAATAGACAACTTTTTTTTTTTTTTCTTTCACCAGGCCATTATTAAAGAGCGGCCTTTATTTTTTTGGTTTGTTTTTTTTTTTGGTATTTGAAACTGAGTCATTATTTCTGCTTGGAAACAATAAACGTGCAGTGACTCTTCTGACACCATCACTGTGTTCTTCTCATGGAGTGTTTTGCTCTTTGTTTCTCTCATATGCAGAAAATTGATTTTCCTCAACAACACTCATACACACAAACACATCAGCAGGCCAACATGGTGTGTACATCATTAAAGATTGACTGCATCGACTGTGTGTGCATAATGAATCCACTCTTTCACATGTTTCTGTGGTTTCTGTGGTCGACTATTGAGCTCTCTGGAAAGAACAAAAACATGTAACACGTGTTCAAATAAATCGACACATCATCGAAGGCTGAATTAAAATGTACATCAAATAATAAGTGTGGTGCGGTCTGAAGACACACACACACACACACACACACACACACACAGAGAATCCCCAAATGCCTTCAGATGTATTCAAAATGTCTTACATGGCTCGACTATATATAGCTTCAAAGACCCAGATTCCTCATGTAGGCAAGGCGCGCACGCGCGCGCACACAAAATGCTCTGGCATAACATGGCAACACATTAGCAGAATCTGGAATACTCGAACAGTGCAATCTGAAAACAAAAGCTCTCTCTCTCTCTCTCTCTCCTCTCACACACACACACACACACACACACACACACACACACACACACATGCTCTCACAGCGTGTAGCGAGGGATGAAAGAGCTGGATAAAGGAATGAGACTAATGGAGGAAAGTTGCTTAATGACAAATTGTCAGATTGCAGAAGCCATTTTCTCTGCTCGTCATTTAGCTCTTTCATCCCGGAGCGCCGTTAAAATATTCCTCTGCTTCAGGCTTTTGCTCGGTCACACTTTCATTTCTTCTTACTCTCCCTCTTCCATTTTCTTTCTCTCTCTCTGCTTTTCAGACGCGGCGGCAGAAGGCCCTCAATGCCGATGTGCTCCAAAACTGGGTCATAAAAACACAACATGCGCCATAAAGCCATACATTCTGACTGCAAACACTGTATAATATCAATAAAAAGTTGAATTCATTGCGAGGGGGGGGGGGTATGGTGTTGACAACGAGCTTATGAGATGTTTCACTTTTATTGTTTGTGTGTGAGGACGCTTCTGTTATTGTTTTGTCATCATCATTTATTTATGGGCTTTGCTTTGGTACACGTGGGAGGGAAATAAAGTGAATTAATGTGTAATTCAAAAACATTAAACATTTACTCTTTTAATGGCATAATACTCTGCTCGTCTTCACATAATACAGAATTGAATATAATATTTTAAAACCCAATTAGATGAAATATGAAGACATTTAAGAGCCCACACTGCTTTGATTTGAATGAAATGTGATTTAAAGCACATGTACATACAGTACATGTTAAATTATGTGCAATGCTGTTTCTTACATTATACATTTGAATATAATGATATAGAATTTGTCATTTTAAATAATCTGTGATGAACTAATAGAAATATACATGTTTTTTGAACAGCATGAAGATATAGTTGAACTTTGATACAACCTTCCATTTATTCACAGGCTTCTTCTGTGCTGATGCTGTGTGTCTGTGTGAGGCAGACACGGTCAACACTTTTAAGAGTAAACTTAAGACTTTCCTTTTTGATAGAGCTTATAGTTAGGGCTGGCTCAGGTCATCCCTTAGTTATGCTGCTATAGGACTATACTGCCGGGGGACTCCTCCTTTCAGGGTTATGCCTAGCCAGGCATGGTATTGGTTGAAGATGCAGTCACATCTCCCTTTACTGAAAACCCTCTCTCTCTCTCTCTCTCTCTCTCTCTCTCTCTCTCTCTCTCTCTCTCACCATCACCACCACCATCTGTAAACATACATGTCTGTCATACATGTACATTAATGCATCTTACTAACTAAACTTCTTCCCCGGAGTTTCTGTGCTCTTTCGTCCAGCAGGTTCTCGTGGATCGTGACTGCTGCTGTGGTCCTGCATGACGTCCACTACATATATTATTACTGTCATTAATGTTACCAGATCTCCATTACAGTTTATAGTAACTTAGTTAATGATTTGCTGCTGCTGTGCATCTGTGTCTCTCTATCTCTATCACAGATTCCACTGCTACTGTAATCATTTTATCATTCATTGTAATCCATTGTCATTTTTCATTGTAATTACACAAAATGTTTCTGTTGACTTGTTGACTGTACACGTGACATCTATTGCACGTCTGTCCGTCCTGGGAGAGGGATCCCTCCTCTGTGGCTCTTCCTGAGGTTTCTTCCACTTTTTTCCCTGTTAAAAGGGTTTTTTGTGGGCAAGTTTTTCCTCACTCGAACCGAGGGTCTAAGGACAGAGGGTGTCACTCCCTGTACAGACTGTGAAGCCCTCCGAGGCAAAATGTATTTTGCGACTTTGGGCTATACAAATAAAATTTGATTTGATTTGATTTGTCTAATTTCTTCTTCTTTTTGTGACTGATGCTGTTGTTATTCAGCCACTTGCTGTTTGTCATCTGTGTAACATTGTTAGATGCCCTGTGATGTGTTGAAAGCTCACATTTTAAAATGGGAAATATGAGAGATAACATTCAACCTACTGTGTAACTTGTGATCCAGTTTCTGCACTGTGAGCAGCAGTGTTTCTCTTTTGTTGTCCACTTCCTGTTTGACATATTTCTAACAATCATAAGAGTGGATGCAATGTATGACTGTGCTATAAGTTGAAATTATATGAAGTATAAGTAAAGAGTGTTGTGAAATGTAACCTTACAGGCAGCTGGACTCATGAGATCACACGTGAACCCATCTTGCCAGGCTGTCAATATATGCATGAGTCTGAACTACAGTGGTTAAGGACCAATCAGAGTCCTATGAGGAACCACTGAGAGCTAGGTCATGAGTTAAGGGCATGGTTTAACACTTGGTGTGTGTGATGGAATGTGTGAGAAGTGACTAAAGTTGGCTAAAGAGATTAGCATAGATGCTTCTAGCATAAATCAATATCAATAATATAAATCAATATCAGAACTGGAGAGTGTTACTTTACTGAAAGAGCAAAGAATGATACTGAAGGCTTTTCTGGGTGGAAAAGATGTTTTTCGCTCTTCATCTGACTAGCTTCTAGAAGAGTTTGACTATTTTATGTTTCATTGAGCTGATTGGTTGAAATTTGCCAGTGCTAGACGGTGATAGAGACATAATTTATCCAATCACCTGCCAAGTATTTTTAAAATTGCCCGTCCTTTTCCAATGTTCCCAATGACGACTTCCCAGATAGTTTTATGTAACAAAGCATCTGGCACAGTCCGGTTGATTGTCTGCACTGCAGTACCACACAGAAACAGTGATGAGATGGAATGTTCACTATGTTGATCAATCGCTAAGTCAAGCACGGTTCTCTGCGAGATATATTTCCATGATAACACATAACACAAAATAAATAGCAGCTTTGTGTTTTTGTTGAACGGTTAACTGAACGTTTACAACTAATAAAGACGCATGTGAGCATCATTAACGCTTACACAAGGGTTAGCGTTAGCTCGTGCACTGGCTTGGTTTTACACTAAGGTAGGGTGGTGACGGTTTCTGGCTATATTAATACTGCTGAAGTGAGTTCATATGCACAAGGTGTATGAGCAAATCAGCACAGATTCTGATGGAAAAACGTTCTTATGCAAATTGTGCCCACCAGGTCTGACAAAACAAGTCTGAACATCATATGAGATACATATAGATACATAGAAGTACATGAGACACAATATGATTCTTGTGTAGTATACAGCAATTCATTTAGTTTAGGAAGTGGGCAGTGACTGTGAGCTGGGGATGGATGGGTAGCAGGAGGTTCTATTATAAAATAATAGAAAAAAATGGAATAAATTTACTAAACTGGCAACAAACTCTCCAACATCGAAACTTAGAACTGAATTCAACCAACAGCTCGAAGACACAGTGGCAACTCTACATGTGCTGAGCCTCACAGAGCAGGACTGTCACCCAGACACCAACAGCCATAAACGTTTGGAAGAGCACAAAACCACTGCACTGCTGTACAATAATGCAGCCTCAGCCAGAGGCAAGTCTATGACGGCATCGGGGCTGCAGTCGGAAAGTGACTCAAACTGCCTCTTCCAAAAAGCACCGAGAGAAGTTTACTGGTATGAGAGGGTCCACTATGCTTATTCATGCCTTCTTTGCAGAAATGTACTCACAGGTCATTTGAGGATATATTGTATCGATCATACTGTAAATACTAATAATTTATCTCACCCCATCTCTAAAACATTCACTTACTCAACAACCCCACCAAAGAGAAAGAAACAAGAAGCTTAATCTGCACTCAAAGCTGTTTTACTACATTACATTGGCATGCATGCATGAGTAGATCCATAGTAACTGCTTTGCAGCAGAGAACCCAATGTAACAGCATAACGCCTTGATACCGGCGTGGCTCTGTGACATCACATTTGCGGTGCTGATTTGGTCTGTTCTCCATGCTGCTTTAAAAGAAGGAGTGTTTCGTTCTCCAGATTTTAACTTAACTCAGATTTGGTCATTTTTCTCTGATTGCTTCTACCTTAAGTAGGTAGGTTACCTAGTTAAATGATCTTTTTGTATGTTTTTATGATCAGGAGGCTGCAGAGTTTTGACCAGATTCTCTACGCCATTTGATCCAGCTTGATCCTGCTCCGTGCTGCTTGACACGGCTTGTCTATTTTGGATGGAAACAGCGACCAGCTGTGTATTCTTCATGGAGCAAAGAGCTGCTTCTGGAAAATGCTGCAGTGCTTACGGCGGAATCACAAAGCCTTGTCTAGAACGGCCTTGATCAGCTCCGTACCCAGTGGAGCCAAGTAGTAAGTCTACAGTATCTGCATATACAACACAAAACCATGTTCATACATGTATCCACACATGCCTTCTCAAATATTTGCATATATTTGTGCACACTTCTTAGTAGAAGGAAATAATTAAACTAGAAGGGAAAAAATAAAGAGAGAAATATTAATTAAACATTAAAATAACAATTTTGGCATGAAACCACAAGGACTGCCTTGTTATTTTTATGTTTACTGCTAAAAATCTGAAATATTACACAGAGATTAATGTGGCCTTTATATTTATTTGGTCTATATATACACATTACATTAATGTATATTAAAGTGAAATCAGATCAGAAAAACGTCTTCTTCCATCTCCACAACATTGCCTCACACCCAAGCTGTCACTTTCTGCTGCAGAAACTCTCATTCATGCTTTTATCACATCCAGGCTCGATTACTGCAACAGCAAATTCCATAAATCCTCCTCACCGCCTACAAGGACCTCAATAACTTAGTGACTCCCCGCTGTATCTCTCTGATCTCCTCCACTCGTCCCTTCCCTCCACCTCAGGAGCAGGGATGCCAGGCTCAGACAGATCCAGTGTTGGACTTGGGCCTCTCCAGCTGCTCATCCCTCTCTCTGGTACTCTCTACCACCTCACACTCAAAACCCTCTAATCCTAGATCAAGTTCAGGGTGTTTATGGCCATATGCACAGCAGTAAATTGCAATAAAATTCTTAAATACAGTTTTAGTGTGTGTGTTTTATACATATATTATCTTTTTTTTCTCCAATAATTAATTTTGTAACCATCGTTGACCACAATTTTAACATTATCGTTCCATTTTATTTGTTTTTCCTCTATTAGCCAAAGCCACAGCTAGGGTAACATGCACACAGGATCTGAATATTTCTTATGATTTTATCATTTTATTCAGAATTTGGCTTCTTTTTGACTCATTTCTGTTTTTTGTATTTACACCACATGTGAATAATCCAGTGTGTTGGTTTGTGCTTCACTGCAGCACGTCAAATTACCCATTCACATTCAATAAATCAATTGATTGTCTAATGTCAAACGACCACACATTGTTAGTGTTACTGCATTTTGTGCAGGTGTTTTTTATGTAACTGGATTTTATCTATGTGTATGTGCACGTGTTGTTTCTTTAGAGTCCCTGCTAAAAGTCTGATACCATATGGAACACACAGTGATGGATGTGTAACAGTGTAGCGCCATCTACTGGGACTCATCACAGCTCATGATTGATCTGTGGGTTGTGATCGAGGAACATGAGGCCAGTGCAGAGCAGCAGCAGCAGCCGTCTGCAGGGTGTAAACACTGCTCCCACAAACATGATCATGTTCCATTCCACAGCTTCTTTATTCAGAGAATGCTGCTTCTACGCACACACACCCACGTATACACACACGAACACGTATGCACACACATGCGTTCAAAATGTAACTTAACACAAACCTTCACACGAAGCAGAGACAGTAAACAGAAATATAAAGAAGAATTTAATCATAAGAACGTTTTCTCTGACAACCAACAAGATTATTTGAAAATATCCACTCAGCACAGAGCTGTGTTTATTCTCAATTATGTTCAAGCTTTAAAAGCTCATCACGTGTACAACACAGTAGGCACGGGCAGCCCTTTGTGTAACAGCAGAATCAATCCTTCCATTTTAAGAAGAAGAGGAAGAAAAAAAAAACTTGTATTTAGTTCACATGCTTGTGTCTCTGCATGCTTCTTTGTGTACGTACAGTAAGGCTGCTATGAACGAGTCCGATCTGACAGGAAATTCAAGCTTACATAAAAAAAGAAAAAACACAACAAAAAAAGCAATGTTTCTCTAACTGTATGAATATGTAGATCAGCATGGACAGGATGGAAGTTTATGTCTGCCAATATTAAAACAAAATCACTCAACCCTATGAGGCCATTTCTGTCATATTTCATAAATAGAGAACTCTACATAATCAACCACTTCAATAATTATCTAACAAACATATCTCATACAATCTGACACATGTTGACTGACCTCTAGTGAATTATCAGTGCAATGCAGGAAGTGGACATCCCTTAGATACCAACATCAAGATGGCTGCTTCCTTTGCAATTTACAGGACTTAACAAGCTCGTCAATATTTTATTTCACTGTACATACTTTTTTTTAAAAATTTTTTGCATGTATATACTCGAGTTATAATAAAATAACAATAAATAAACAATAAATAATAATACTATAATACTTTAGATCAATATCCATGATGTATGTCTGTATTACTGACATAAATGTATGGACATAAATAGTACATGTCAAATATAAGTGAAAAAAATACAAATCCTTAAATGAATAAATATACTGTATATGTGTGTACATATATATATATATATATATAGTTTCCCAAAAAAGCCAAATTGATTTTAAAAAGTGTGCGTTTCTAATACATAATATAATGTCTTCCAACCTTGCCTTATTATGCTTTGAAAGACATTTTCAGAAAATGAAAAATAATAATAAAATATTTCTCTTTAATATTGGCATCCAAAGACTTCCATAAAATATTAACCTTTAAATAGTTGAATCTAAGCTTACCCTTAGCAAAACAACACCCAGTGTCACACCTCTAACCTCTGGACTGGAACGTGTGGACACTCCCAGACTGACTAGACAACAATTGAAATCAAACTAAGTTATTTCATCTCCGCATTATAAACAGTGTAGTAAAACACGGCTGATCATTTGAGTGAGAAAAAATAAATTACACATTTCCATGTTTCAAACTTTTCCTGAAAAAATCTATCACACACTGTCAACATAGTAAAATATTTTTTCACTGATATAATCAAACTACAATAGAGCAGGATGGTCCTGATCCATGGCCTCTCCAGCTAACCTCACTGAACCTTTCTGGAAGTGGACTTCCACCTGCTTCATCTTCACAGAGCTCCAGTATCAGCTGTACACAGTTCAGCATGACAGCAGGACAAGCAGACCGATGCTTCTCAAACTGGCACAAACTGACACTACGCATTTACAGATGCTACATATCCTCCATGTACACACACTCTGTGTATCTCTTCTTTTAGGAGCATGCAGTTATTCTGTTCCACTCTACTTCCCATGCCCAGCAGCAGCAGCAGAAGCAGCAGACAATGGCATGTACACAAAATGTAAATGCATGTAGATAAAATTAAACACACACACACACACACACACACACACACTCACCTGCTGTAAATACATGAAGGTGAGGGCGGCGCAGGACAGCTGAGGACAGGCGTCCACGTTGGGTAACGCCACGCATGTTCCTCCAGGATGCTGCATGTTCCCTCCTCTATCTGACAACACAAACCCCCTCAACCCCGACAATACACAACCCTGTTCTGAACGGCGAGGTAGCAGAGAGCAGCAGGATGAGAGAGAGAGAGATAAAGAAAAGAAAGAAAGAAAGAAAGAAAGCAAGAAAGAGAAAGAAAGAATGATTGGTAGAGAGTGAGCAGAGAGATGGAGCTTCAAAGGAAGCAGCAGCCGGTCCCGTACGATGGAGACCCGAGTGTTTTCTGCTCGCAGGAAGGCGGGACGAGCACGGGCAGCGAAAGAGGGGGGAGAGAGAGAGAGAGAGAGAGAGAGAGAGAGAGAGAGAGAGAGAGAGAGAGAGAGAGACACAGAGAGAGAGAGACACAGAGAGAGAGAGAGAGAGAGAGCGCTGCTCTGCTCTGCTGCAGTGTGTGTGACTCAGAGAGTGTGAGAGAGAGTCAGTGTGAGTCTGACTCAGTATGTGTGTGTGTGTGTGTGTGTGTGTGTGTGTGTGTGTGTATGTATGTGGAGGCAAGCCAGCAGTCAGTGTGACTGCGATCGCTGAAGCGTGAGGGAGGCAGAAAATTGTCTGTGTGTGTGTGTGTGTGTGTGTGTGTGTGTGTGTGTGTGTGTGTGCGCGTGTGCGTGCGTGTGTGTGTGTGTGTGTTTGTAATGTGGTCTGTGTGCGTGTGTGTGTGTGGGAGAGATAGAGAGCAACGGAGAGAGAGCAAGTGCAGCTGTGTGTATGTGCATGTGTTGTTTCTTGCAAAAAAAAATGCTGATCTCTCTCTCTCTCTCTCTCTCTCTCTCTCTCCCCTCTCATTCTTCTGATGAATTGAAGTTCTCTGACATGTGTTACTGGAGGCGATCGAGGATGCTGACTGCAGCTACAACACAACCCTACCTCTCTCTCTCTCTCTCTCTCTCTCTCTCTCTCTCTCTCTCTCTCTCTCTCCATTTGCTGGCAAACTTTTTGAGAAAATACCAAACTGGAAAATTAAAAAAAAAAAAATCATCTCTCCATGATATATATATAAATGTTGTTAATATAAATAAAGCATGCTCACTGTATTCATTGATTAATAGGCAGCCTCTGGAGGGGTGATCTTTTTTTTTTTTTTTTTTACCAGTTAACCTTATTTATTTGTATTTTTTTTTACATAAAAAAGATTGTGATAAAATGCTGCAGATTGTTGTTTTGGATGCAAACATGAGTAATCTCAGCTAGTTTTATAGAAAAACAAATGATTATTTAGATATAGAGTATTACTCTATTTATTAATTCATTTTGTTTTCCAAAAAAATAATGGCATTCATATTCAAAAAAAAAGAAAACACAGTAATTCCACAAGAGTCCTGCAGCCATTTTTCAGAGCTAGTAAAGCAAGGATATGATGTACTTAAAGGTACAGTACACTTATGATCTAGTAAAGCACCTTCTTAAAGTAGTTAGACACACAGATACACAGAGATGAATAGAAAGAAGAATTAAAGTCATGAAGTCCAAAAACGTGTTTTTGTCCCATCTGTCCTCTGTCCTCCAGTATCTGTCCAACACTGACACAAAGTCATGTTTTACGTAGGGATGCCAGCAGCCAAACCCAGCAAGAAAACAATCTCAGTAGGCCATTGTATTTCCTGCCAGACTGGTCACCTCTGGTTTTGAAGATTGTGTTCAGATTGTGTTCACTGGAAGGTAGACGCTGACACTAGATAGTGTTAGCTGCAATGCTTAGCGGTGGGGGTGTAATGCACATTTGCTATTGCCTACCGTAAACGCCAATCAATATCCACGACAAGTCCCTCCCTATCTGACTATGTTTTTACAGGAAACACATAAAAATGAGGACGCTAACAGCTCTCTGCTTCCTGTTCCATGAGGACTCTAAAGATGTAAAGGCCAAGACATGACTGTTATTTGCTAGTTTGGGTCAAGCACCAAAAACACTATACTACACTATACTTCCCAGAATGCATCTCTTTTTATTAGGAAGCCCCTACCTGGGAAACACCAACATCTTTCAAACTCCGAGTCTCCAGTCCCAAGCCTGATGACATCACTATGACATCATCAGGAGATTATTTTCTTTGTCTTGACAAAACTTCTCCAGGGCCTTCACAGGCTGACTACGACTCAACATGACGAGTAAACTGACCTTTATGTGTAAAATCGATTAAGTGCCACTCTAAACATTAAATTGGGAAATTCCAAGCACCATTCATTATCTGCAGCTGCTGGACAAATAACTCAAAATGATGTGATGGGATCAGCTTGATCATTTATCTACAGAGAGTTTGACCTGTTGGTGTTTTTGATCAACAAAAAGAGGTATGTCATTTCAGTAACTGTCTTTGACAGCATGAATAGTTCAGAAACTGTGTTGGCCAACCATGGATGTTCACTATAAAGAGAACTGGATACGGCGTTGGAGGCAGGGCTCCATTCAGTTTCTGTATATAAAATTATAACCGGGTTTTAGCCTATGCTTCTACATTCTGGGGCCCATAGACCAGCTTTCTGCTAACATGAATGATAGTGGACCAAACAGATCAAATTCTGATGGTAAAACATGTTGGGTTTGTGATGCTCGAAAACATGTATTCACCGTTTTACAGCTGCTTCTTTTACAATGTAAGCTTATAGGAAAAACATGACAACGTCATTGCTGTCATTACACAGTTTGGAGATGTCACCTCCAGGAAGTCAGTCAACTCACCCAGAGGAAGTCTCGAACATGCGTGTTCTTGACAAGTGCACACTCCAAAAAGTCCAAGGAAGCCTGAAAACCTTTGCGGCCTTTCTCTGTGTTGCCAAGTTTGTGCGCATCCACCAGTCTTAGATATGACCATGACAGCAGCAATAGCAGCTTCCTATGTCAAATTGTCTTCAGAGCTTGTTCTTGAGGTCAACTCCCACAGAAATAGACATTAGACATGAAGATGTAGACAAATACATTTCCCTGTGGCTGTAATCACATTTACTGAGTAAAACTTTAACTGTTTTGTGAATTCTGCCGTGCAGATCACAGTCACCAGCACCCTGCCTGGTGGATCTGGGCTCACCTGTGGCGCACTTGAATCCTGCGGTAGTAGCCGTGAAAATTATGGCCAATCACACTCATCAGTTTTATCTCCAAACAAGGGCATTTGTATTGTAATTAAAAATGCAGAGCTGCAGGCGGTGCTTTGGCCAGACTCATTAAAAAGAAGATGATGCGTGCAGCTGTTGCCCCGGTTACCCTGTGTTTTTAGATCGGGGGAGGATTGATAAGGATGGACAGTGCTGAGGGAGTTATTAGCGGACTAAGAAGTTTTAATTAATCTACGACTTTTCACGGGACTGTGAACTGTTTTCAGTGTGTCCATCTGCAACACACCTGTAATTAATCATTTTAATATGCACATAAGCACTGAGGTTTGTGTGGTCATTTTGCAACAGTCTGGTGATTGTTGCATAAAATTTAACCAGCTGCTGGTGTAATTGTGTCAATGACAGTGACTGCGCAACATCACTCCCTTGAAAATAGGCAAAGAGGTGGTGCATGGGTGGTGCTGAGGTGGGCAGAATGAAGCCACCTGTGAAGGCACCCACCTGTCAATCAAAGCAGCCACACTCTTAATTCTGCATAACTTTAAGCCTTAATATAATTTGAACAGGTGAGTTCTATGAAAATTCACTCACAGTACAGTTGTCATGAACGGGGAAATTAAACATTTTAACATGGGAGCTTATGGAGATTGACTCATTTTGTAGCAGGCCTCAAGTGGACATTTGAGGAACTGCAGTTTTGGGCTTCATTTCACAGCCACAAAGGTTACTGCTTGATTCACACACACACACACACACACACACACACACACTGATGGCAGAGGCTGCCATGGAACTGTTCATCAGAAAGTAACTAATCCTTCACACACACACACACACACACACACACACACTGATGGCACAGCCTTCGGAAGCAATATGGGGTTCAGTATCTTGCCCAAGGACACTTCCACATGCAGACTGGAGGGAGGAGGGGATCGAACCACCGTTCTTCTGATTACTGGATGACCCGCTTTACCTCTGACACATGGGTGTGTCTTCATCAAATAATAAATTAACAAAATATTATACAGGCACTCTGAGCAGTTGTACTGCTCTGAGCAGGTCAGCCGGTAGACTACAAGGATGGTGGCTTTACGACAGCATCTCTGCTGTGAGAAGATGAGCATTTTTGTCATTTGGCTGAATTGAATTTGTTTAAAGGGCAAATCTGATCCTCTTCTATTTGCAATCACCTATTTAAAATATCAGGATATCCCTAGCTAATAGCTTGATGACTTGATAGATACAGTATGTGTGTTGCTGTGGTGCATTGTGCAATGTGTGTGTGTGTGTGTGTGTGTGTGTGTGTGTGAGAGAGAGAGAGAGAGAGAGAGAGAGAGAGAGAGAAAGCGATTGAACATAAAGGCAAATACAAGTATATTATGGGATGAAGCAGACCACTGCAACTGCATGGCTGCAGGCCAGGAGCTGCCTTTCATCCATTCGTTCGACTAAAGACACGCTCCCTTTTTTCCACTCTGCTTTTTCTCTTCCACCTCCATCCTTTAGGCGCATCTTTCTTTTGCTACCACACACACACAGACACACGCACACCATTAGCCAAGCCTATGGAGCAATTGGCAGAGGTCTTATCCACACAAACACCTTCTCCACCACTCAATAATTCCCCATTACAATGGAATTTCTAATTCAAAATCATTTTCGAAAAAGTTAGAAACCTTAAAGCTAAATTAAAAAAATAAATATTCTATTCAGCACTTCAAACAAAACAATGTTTTCATTCACTGATGTAACAAATCTGCCAATGAAACTCAACACTTCCTACAGATGTTTCAAATTAAAAGCCTAACAAAAGAGCTAAGGATTACCACATTGCACTGAAAGGATTTAACAGGAAAACATTGACAGTATCTTAACAACAATAAAAACATGGAAATGGAGAGTGACTAGGAACATAAGAAGAGAAACTGAAATATTAAGAAAAGATATTAGACAAACTGTTAGAAATGAAAATGTCTCTGTTATATTAAGAGCCTGTTTCTCTCTATCTGAGATGTATTCACTACAGCACCTCACATCCATATAACTGTCCATTTTTTGCCATATTTACATATTTTCCAATGTGTAATGGTTTGTTAACAGAAAAAAATCATTGCATGTTACAACGAGAAATGAACAAGCAAAACAATGACTTGATGGATCCACAGGGCACTGCTGGTATTTTGAGTTTGTTAGCAAACAAGGAAATGGACACAACCTGCAGTCATGAGGACGTACACACACACACACACACACACAATGATTTTTAAAGTGACTGTGCATGCTTTAATCATTCCTATGTCAGATGATGTTGCCTTTTCAAGTTACAATCCTCTCTGTAATGTCTGCGTGCCTATAGTTCAGTATGCTGTTTGTCAACTCCATTTTAAAAATGGTCCACTCAGCTTGCTGAGACTCTCAGGAAATGTTCTGATGTCCTAATTTGACCACAGTATTACCTTAGTGTGTAAAAATAATATAAAGACAGCTGTGGGATGGGATGGCTATGGCAGCCAGTGACTTATTATGTTTGTTTAACCTCAGTCAGTTTTAGTAAAATTCCCAGTTGTAATTTTCAAAGTTGGAAACTTTCCATGGGAAATAACAGGAATTTATGGGAATTTACAGAAATGTATGGGAATAAACCAGGAATTTACAAAAATGACGATTGGTCTTTAACAGGGAACTTAAATATAGTTGGGAAAAATATATTTTAGCATAATCTTGACTAAAATGACCAGATTTCATGCAGGTACACTTGAATATCTGCTATTCCTCAATCACATGCACATAGCACACTGCTTACTGCAGGGCTACTGAGGCCACGCCCCCTACCTGCACAGGTGATTTCTGTACCTGGACCACATTTTAGAGCCCGGAGCACACAGAGACTATTGAAGACACATGTTTGAGCTCGTGGACTACATAATATTGTTCAATAAAATAATGAAAACTTGATAAAGTTCTACTTACAAATAAATCTGTTGAAATGTTTTTTAATTGTTTTATTTTGCATTTGTGCATTGGTTTAAAGTACCCCTAATTTCCAGTTAATTCTCACGAATTTCCATAATTCCCATGGAGTGTCCAATTTGGAATATTCCCAAAATTTCCTAGCTTAACTTCCCAGGGAAAGTTTCCAGAAAGTTTCTGTAAATTGCTGCCCTTTTTTTAAGAGTGTGTTCAGACAGAAACGAACAAAACAGAGTAGAGTGTGTAGATTACATACAAAGTCAATGTAAAGATGTGAACAGATGCAAATTTGTCATAATGACCCTGATCTATCCAAACTCTGTTCAGAAAACAAACATTTTAAAAGGTGTTTGCTGTTCATCTTGCAGACAGACCTGACAAAGCATGTATTCAAACTTTTTACAAATCACCATCAACTGCACGATGTAGTTATTTCTGCTATCTTTGGATCTTTTTATTGAAATCAAAAGACGGAAAAAACATCTGTTCAGTGTGCTTCATATCACTGTAGTAAACCAGTTTAAGGGTGAATATTTGCTTGCTATAGTCATGCAAGTAAACACAAATGATCCCATAAGTAAACTCAAGTAAAGAATGCAATGCAAAAAAAAAACAGTTGTTGGATGTCCAGACCATCCTCCTCAGTCCTGTTTCCACAGCGACTGCTCACAAACCCGGTCTTTGATTTTGGGAGGGAAAGTAAACTGCCATGGCTTAATGCTAAAATCCGATACGATGTAGCCTTAAGTGAGGAAGTACTTTAATGATAGTGGGTTAAAGTGTGTGCATATATACATTGCTCTGCTGAAACGAGTCCAGGAGGGTCTTAATCCCCTTTAACATTCATTATTAAAGAGATAACTTCATATATTTTTTTTGTATGTGTGTGTGTCACAAATGCAGCAAAATGACTCTAGCTTCCAAGTCCAGCTTCGCTCTTAGAGTACAAGTGGCCTTCACAGGAAGCTCTGTTTTCAACTTTTTATTCAAATGTGTGTCTTAAGAATGCCCTGTTGAAAAAGTGACTCAGGTATAACCTTCAGATAACATGTCTCTAGAGGGGGTGGGTGCTAAAGGGTTAAGGGGATATTCAGGTTTCTTAAAGAAACATGTTTTACAGTTAGCAGAGCTTATCACAGTCGGCTGTCCTCGTCACACCCCAGCCCCACGCAGGCTCCCTCTCCTCTTTGCCCAAATGAGGATTTTCTGGTTTCCTTACTTGACAAAAACAGCCACTGGTAAACCTGAAAGATGCCAGCTTTAGAAGATCCCCTCAGAAACCTATGAGTGACGCTGCACACACCCCGGTCCCTCCTCATTCTGTCTTTCTCAGTCACACCACAAGATGTCCTTCCTGTTTTCTCCTCCTGCCTTCCTAATTATTATCTCATTATCTTTCATGTAGGAAAAACCCAACTCTACTTCAGTCAATGCTGGAATTTCTCATTTGCTCTCATGTGTTTGTGCCTAACATAAGCCTGAGAGTTGCCCTGGTCTTTTCCCAGCAGTCGCTGCATTCCTGTGAGTAGGTTATGTGCAGTAGGGTTTCTCTTTAGTCTGGTTTCAGGTTTTAGATGCCAAATGTAACACACAGACAGACACAACAGTGTGTGGATGCTCTTTCAGCCTGGGGTCAGTGACTCATTCTGTTGTTGTAATTACAATGTATGATGCAAAAGTGCGAGTAAACATTTCACATGATTGGCAGATTCTGTAGACGTGTGGATTTCATAACTTGCTGCCACCCCTCAGGCATGTGTATGTCACACTCCTAATCTAAATCATAATTTACATAAAATGATTAAACATGGCATTATAAAGGAAGTTAACGTGCCAACCATGAACTACCAGGTCCCTGGTTCACGTCTGTAACCCCTTATTTCATCTCGTCTCACTGCAAACATAACTAAAACATCACTCACACTGTCCTAACAAAGCTGTTATGCTTTTGGTTATATGTAGATATGGATATAATGTTACAATGTTGGATGTTGATATTATATTAAGTATTAAAAAAGAGGTAAACATATGTAAAAGTAATCTTTATGAGCCCAATGCTCAGGCTTCAGACCGTCCTGATTGTCACAGAGTTCTCTGATTGGTCATCAGCTCCAGACACACAGAGAACAGGGACACACCCATCCATCCGCTGCATTTAGTCAAGACTACTCTTAAAGTAACCCCTCTGTGGTAAATATGGACAGCTGTACTCGAGTATTTACTCTTATTACATAACTTATGATCAAAAACTAGCGAGTCGACACTTTTGCTAACAGCCAATCATCAACAAGGTCAACAACACAATAGCAGCCAGCTAATATTACTTACTAGTCCAACAGCAAGTTACATAATGCAAGAACAGATGTACAAACCGCTAACTAGCTAACAGCAAACTGCTAGCAAGCCAATCTGTCCACGAGGAAACTCTGTAAACCAACAGAGCAGCCCGGGGGACATCAGAGGGAAGGCCAGAACATCTGATCCCCACAAACAGTGAACAAAGTTCTTAACATATTATGGTTTTGTACAGTAATCAGTGAGGCCCAAGCTCCAGAAACACTGCGGCAGTGTCTATCATTTCTTCCAAACTAATTCTCGTCTCATTTGCCGTCTGATGAAATTCAGTAAATTCATCAAATTCAGTGTCTCGTATTGCTATCGCTAGTTACTGAAGCTGTGGTGCTGTCGAGCACAACGGCAAGAGGGTGAAGTGGTGCTCACAAGCACTAAAGCTGTGTCAGCTAAAGTCTCTGGCTTTGGCAGGCTTCCATGAAGTTGGTCAATCAACTGAGGGGCGCCTGTGAGGCGGGGGTCACAGATCTTTTTGTTCTGCAGTAGGGCTGTGCGATACAACAAAATGTAGTATCCATCCGATATCAAGTAAATACAGGGCCAGTATTGATACCGATACTGATTTTTACCGATAAAAAAAGAAAGCAGATTATCTACTTTCATGTAGGGGAGAGCAATTACATAATTTTTGTATAAAGTGAATGCATCATCAACATGCAAATTTGTAACGCAAACATAGGAATGCTAATGTTCCTCTGACATTTAACAGAAAAATGTTATTATATTCAGCCATATTCACATTTCAGGTCTATATTTAATCAGTCTGCTAAAATTACACTGCTGACCAATTACACCTTGAAAAAAACATGAGCTAATGCTAGAGTTGACTAAATCTTACTTTCACTTCTATAAATCAGCTACCTGGATATACTTGACCATGCTGAAAGGCCTCTGCCAGTGACCTCTGTCTCGGTGCCGTGGGTCTGGTTCTGGTTTTGGGGGTCCGTTTAGTTTGCGGCTCAGAGTTCTCTTTTGACTGTGTCTTAATGTGTTTGTGCAAATTTGTGGTGTTGCCACAGTATCTGATTTGTTTCCTGCAAACATCGCAGCTTGCAGCATTTCAGTCTGCACTAGCTGTAAAATACTTCCAAACAGTCCTCTTCCTCTATGCCATCATGCAGCCAGCAGTGCGCTGCTGCACGGCGCCAACAACTCACAGCATAGCAGGAAAGGAGGGGGAGGGGCAAAGTGGGCATGAGCAAAGCGAGGGGAGCGGTGTTACCCACTGCACACTACCACTATGCTGTAAAGGGAGTTGTATACTGAACGTAGAGAAGAGAAACTGAAACTTAAGTATCAAATTTCAAATCAAATCAAATTTTATTTGTATAGCCCAAAGTCGCAAAATACATTTTGCCTCGGAGGGCTTCACAATCTGTACAGGGAGTGACACCCTCTGTCCTTAGACCCTCGGTTCGAGTGAGGAAAAACTTGCCCACAAAAAACCCTTTTAACAGGGAAAAAAGTGGAAGAAACCTCAGGAAGAGCCACAGAGGAGGGATCCCTCTCCCAGGACGGACAGACGTGCAATAGATGTCACGTGTACAGTCAACAAGTCAACAGAGACATTTTGTGTAATTACAATGAAAAATGACAATGGATTACAATGAATGATAAAATGATTACAGTAGCAGTGGAACCTGTGATAGAGATAGAGAGACACAGATGCACAGCAGCAGCAAATCATTAACTAAGTCACTATAAACTGTAATGGAGATATGGTAACATTAATGACTAGTAATAATATATGTAGTGGACGTCATGCAGGACCACAGCAGCAGTCACGATCCACGAGAACCTGCTGGACGAAAGAGCACAGAAACTCCGGGAAGAAGTTTAGTTAGTAAGATGCATTAATGTACATGTATGACAGACATGTATGTTTACAGATGGTGGTGGTGATGGTGAGAGAGAGAGGGGAGAGAGAGAGAGAGAGAGAGAGAGAGAGAGAGAGAGAGAGAGAGAGAGAGAGAGAGAGAGAGAGAGGGTTTTCAGTAAAGGGAGATGTGACTGCATCTTCAACCAATACCATGCCTGGCTAGGCATAACCCTGAAAGGAGGAGTCCCCTGGCAGTATAGTCCTATAGCAGCATAACTAAGGGATGACCTGAGCCAGCCCTAACTATAAGCTCTATCAAAAAGGAAAGTCTTAAGTTTACTCTTAAAAGTGTTGACCGTGTCTGCCTCCCGAACCCAAAATGGTAGTTTGTTCCACAGAAGAGGAGCTTGATAGCTGAAAGCTCTGGCTCCCAATCTACTTTTGGAAACTATAGGAACTACAAGGAACCCAGCATTCTGAGAGCGCAGTGTTCTAGAGGGGTAGTAAGGTACTATGAGCTCTTTTAGATATGATGGTGCCTGACCATGAAGAGCTTTGTATGTAAGGAGAAGAATTTTAAATTCTATTCTAGATTTAACAGGTAGCCAATGCAATCTCATCATGCAAGTATCGATCAATATCGATACCAACGTTGGTATCGATACTATCAATATTTTAGATCGATCCACCAATCACATCCATCCATTATCTGTAACTGCTTATCCTCATCAGGGGTCACAGTGGGGCTGGAAACTATCCCAGTGAGAGGCGGGGATACACCAGCTCATCACAGGGCACATAGAGACAAACAGCCATTAACACTCACATTCACACCTACGGACAATTTAGAGTCACCGATTAACCTGTTAAGGTTCATGTCTTTGGACTGTGGGAGGAAGAGAAGAGAGAACCCATACAGACTTGGGGAGAACATGCAAACTACACACAGAAAAACCAGCCGAGGTTCTTGCTGTGAGGCGACAGTGCTAACCACTGCACCACCGTGCCACCCCATAGCTGTACCCCATAACAATCACATTCATGTAAAATAAAATTAAATCACACGTGCATTCACAGCTCTAAAGCAGCTATAGTTACCACAGCAGCCTGCATCAAAATGCTTTCAGCTTAACCAAAAACACTAACAGTATAAATCCATACGTCATTCTCAATACAAAATATAACCATTACAGTGTTTTCAAAAGGTTTGGAGCTGAATGAACGCTCGTCAGTTTGTGACATTGTGCAGGACAGACAGCTCAGCTCACTGACGGTAAATGAAGAGAATACTGCTGGAGGAACCACCATGACCATTTCAGCTTGTCCCAGCATGCACCTGTTGGTCACGCACCATTGTGGGTGTGTTTGATTTGGGACCCCTTCACTTGGAGTGCTTGCTGGCTGGTGCATTAAATCAGTGATTAATTAAGGTGCATTGTTGCATTGTTGTGCATTTTTTTGTACCGCTCACAAACTGCTAGGCTCGACCCTGTTGACCGCAACCCCACCCCCCTGACACTTGGCTAGTGAATCTGTACACACAGAACACGCACTGTATCTTTTCCCGAGTGTCAGCTGAGCGTGACTTCTCTGGAGCTCTGTCCTCCAGCAGCTTCCTCCCTGCTGCAGCTGCTCATTGCACATCTTTCCTTTGCTCCATTCTCACATGGTTTAACATGACTTTTTCATGAGACCCTGTCATGATGCAACTTGAAATCTAGCAATACTTGAGATAAAAAAAAAAGTGACAAGACTAAATGTATTTTACTCCACTGTGACCAAAACCTCTCACAGTACCCACTAAGAAGAGGTCGAAGGTTATAGAGCAGGAGTCATTGAAGAGAAAAAAGGAAGATACCATGTACTGTACAACACCAGAGACCAAAGAAAATTAACACCTGATCCAGCACGAGTTCAAGATTTTCTATTTGTATTTTAGGAAAAACTCATATTTGCTCTCCAATCCAAGCACTTTGAGTTTACATTGCACCTAAACAGCTGGTGAGCATGTGTGACTATAATGTTATATAAATGCAAAGAGAAAATAGTGAAAGTGTTAGAGGTATCTCAGGTGATACAGTGCATTTGTTTTATTCCCCTCCTATCTGCATCTGAAGTTCAAGTGTAATCACACCATCAGTTCTGGAGCGCCATGTTTCTGACACCTCATTTCCCCGTTGGAGCTGACAGTGATGGATGGAAATTGTGCCGTGTGTTTCTCTGTGTAACTAGTGTGTGAGTATACATGAGTGTTTAAGTGTGTATGACACCTTGCTGTGTGTGTGTGTGTGAGTGTGTGTGTGTGTGTGTGTGTGCGTGTTGAGGCTGCAGCCCGCTAAGGGTTATCACTGCATGATGTCTTGGGGGCAAGTGAGCTAATAAGTCCCTAGGTGACGGAAACAAAGGGAGACAGAGAGAGAGTTAGATAAAGTTTGGAGCAGAGTTTTAACAAACCTTTATTGTGCAATTAAAAAAGTTTCAGTTAGCCCACACTGACACACGAAGACACCCCACTCACATTACCTATCTATCTTAAACAGGGAATTCAGCATGGAGTGGACTGAGATACAGTTATAAAGTTCATATTGTGACTGTTTAAGTAAAATTTAAGTTTATTGATGTGGTCAAGTTACAGAAACGTCTCTGATAACAGTCAGCCTTTCTTGTCCTTTACTGCAGACAGAATGAGACCATTCATTTGAAACAGGCTGTATATTAGAGACAGGCCTTCATTTTTAATTTCTCTGTCAATTTTCTTTATACAGCCCGATATCACAAATCTGCCCTGAGGGGTTTTACAGCCTGTAAATATGTATGAAGAATGGAGCCAAAAGGATGTGAAACAACTTCCTGGTGCTGCCAGACAGACCTGAGCTGCACAATGAGAGGACTCTATCATGGAGAACTGGATATCAGACTACACACAAACACACAGATGGAGAAAGAGAGGGACAACATGCACACAAGCAGAGAGAGAAACAAAAGGAGAGGCTGAATCTCCTGGAGGACAAAGACTAGCTGATGGTCCAACACAGAGAAGCCTGAGTACACAGTACTCTATGATACCAAAAGCCGCACTAAGATCTAGTAATTCAAGCACCACGGTGGAATCCAAATCCATAATAAGCAGAAGATCATTCACCATTTTGGTAAATGGAATTTCAGTGGAGTGGCAGTCCCTGAAAGCAGACTGAAAAGGTTCAAATAGATTAGTGTTGAATATGTGGGCAAGAGGCTGTGGCACAACTCTTTGCAGTTCTTTTGAAAAGATAATTATTCTGAGACCCTGAAAGGTTTCTTAAGTAGGGGTTTAAGCACAGCTGTTTTAAAGCTAGTGAGTCATAAGTGATACATTAACAATATTCAGCACTGTAGGTCCCGGAAATGGACAAAGATCCTTAAAAAGTTTAGCTACTAGTGGGTCGAGACTGTTTCAAGAGAGATATTCTCAAATTTTGTAAGAACTGAGATTATCTGGGATTCAACACATTGTATTAGAGAGAACTGCTCATACTGATTCTGTAGACAAAGCTTGAGATGAACTAATTTTGTAATCTCATCTCTTTCAAAAGTCATAAAATGTGAGCTGCTGACAGATGGCTGCTTTTAAGTAAGTTTAGTTTTGGGGTCAAAAAGAAATACAGGTGTGTGTTTATGATTACTGATTAAGCAAGAGAGGTATTCTTCTTTAACAGCAGCCAGAGCAATACACACTCATGCCATGAGAAAACTTTCAGTTTTGTTTCATTTAGACTCTGCTCTGTGTTTCATTAGTGAACTAATCTGCAGAGCATTAAATGATCAAAATAAAATGAGAAAAGTAGGCAAGAAAACAACCGGTGATGAACTTAGTCAATCACCCAAGTGGTAGCATGTTACGTACCATCAAAATCCTATTTGCAACATATTATATTACTGTATTACTGCTAAATGTAATATATTACTGTAATGCATACCCCCAGCACTGGCAAGCGGTACATACACCAGCAACAACATTACAAGGACAGGGCTAGTGTCGCCTCAGATTTAATAAGAAAGTGACCTGACACCATGGATGTGACAGCAGAGACAGTCGGAGCAGAAATCTCTATCCCGCATGATAGAACAAAGTCAAGGGTGTTCCCACTGCAGTCAGTAGGTTCATACAAAAACTGAACCAAACCTGAAGTATCAAGAACTGCCAGAGAAGCTTTGAGGACTGAGGGCCAGGTGGTCTACAGAGTACCCCAAGGTGGAATGATTTGAGTCTGTTGCCTTGGACAAAGCAATGTAGAGTTGATGGAGGTGGATTTAATTCAAGAGGCTCAAATGAGTTGAATTTATTTTTTAATATAAACTTTGAAGGCTAAATAGACTTACAGATTAAGGCAACACCTCTACCTATAAAAGTGTAGTGAGTGAGTGAGTGTAGTAGTAGTCCAGTGGGGATGCTTCATTAAAGTGTAAGAAAACATTTGGTTTCAGCTCAGTTTCACATAAACCAATAAGATACAGACCATGCAGAAGAATTCAATCATTTATCAGCGAGGCTCTTTTGGTAGACAGTGATGTGATACTTTTACAGTCACGTTGGAGCTGCTGCATCTGCAGAGCTACCAATAGATGACGCATTCACTGAAACAAGATACCTTATATCATGAATTTTGTGAGTAACACGGTGGGAGAAAGCGATTGACTGCCTCATCAGCCTGATGAGCTGGGGATCCAGATTGGAGCGGCACCCAGTCCAGCAGGAAGCAAACTGGGGGACTAAAATTATTAAAGTTCGGCCATGTTGACATTAAAATCTCATCTTATCGCATCTCATCTTTACCAACGTTCCTCTCTGGATTGTTGAAAGTTAATCTTTGCCTTAACTTGTTGTATTCAGGTATTTGCACCTGGAGACTAAACCAGGTAGACTTTAAATTCTGATTGCACACATGCAAAACTCTTGTTTATAGTTTTCCTTCCCCTTTTTGTTTTTTCTTTTATTAAGATTTAGTTATGAAGTTTATTGAGTTTTAGGAGTACTCCTGTGGTTATATTTGTTTATTTATTTGGTTTGAGCAGCACCCTCTGATAGACAACAGCTCCTAGTAGTAAACAACTTTATTTCACCAAATACATCTGATTTTGTGTTGCTTTCTTTTTCCTTAAAGAGCTTGGTCACAATAAGAGTATTTACAATACAGTAATGCAAACTCAACACTCAATTCAGCATTGTGTACATCGGTGTAGCAGTACAATACAATACCACAGAAATACTGTGAGAGTCTACAGTGATGCTAGCAGCTCTGTGAGACTGTAGGCTACTTTGAACTATTCTAACATCAGTAAGCTAACATGATCATAGAGAAAATGCTAAACCCCTGATGTTTAGCAGGTAATGTTTCGGCAGCCCATTTGGTAAATTCAGGTAAAATGTTGACCTGATAATGGCAGATTGTTAATTTTAGGAGGAGAATGTAGAAAATGTAGTACCTAATAGTTATGGTTTAGTACTGACAATGAGCTCTGTGTAGATACAGCCCCTGTGGGGGAAACTGTTTTAACTAACCAATGAGAAAGAATTGGGTCTAGTGAGTTGAGCCAGCCTAGTGTGAAGTAACTAAAAACCTCTAAAGTAATTTGTTCCAGAAACTTTCCATTCCTGCTGCTAGCATGGCTAAAACTGAACTTATTGAATATAAATGCACAAAATGCATCAATTCATCTTAGAACCACTGTCATCTCAGAGTCCTTTCTTAGACATCCACACTTGTTCTGGGCATAACGGACATAAGGCTTTGGTCACACACTCACATACTCACAGAAAACTAAAATGATCTGCACCAAGCAGAGCTGCATGTGTTTGGCTGACTCATGTGTTCAGTGGTAACCTGATGACTAATGCTCTGAATGCATTGGCCAGCTTTCAGCTTTCTTCCAACTGCAGTGTGTGTCTCAGTGTAATGAATGAATCAGCCCTAGCAAACCAACTATAAGGAGAACACACCTCCGTAGTGTTTTTGTCCAAATGACTCCCCATACTTCATCGTCTTGGTCATCATCTTAATCCCATTACACTTTATTCCTCTAGATCCTAAAAATAATTCTTGAATGTTGCTGTAGTTCAGCGAGAACAGCAATGACAATCACAAGTTGTTTTCAATCAAAAAAGACATTCATTTGATATCTATTATGTGACTGTTATGTGTAAATCTCAAATGTTTTGCAGAAAATTTGACCGATTCTTCTCCTCACTGCACTCCATGGCACTGCGAGTCCAAAAGTTGTCTCCATACGCCTTCCATCCACAACAAGTATCACACCCTCTCTTACTTCTCTTGAACTTCACGAGAAAGTGACCTCCATGATGAACTGATGCAGTGGCATGAGCTTCAACTTAAAGGTTACAGGTTCCTAAGTAAAAGCCTCAACCTAAGAATTGATTATGGGGTTCTCCTAAAAAACATACTTCCACCACTCCTTTACTATGTGACTTATATCATACTAAGTCCTAAGCTGGTCAGGCACAGTATCAATTGATTCTGTTAAAACCTGGTTGTTAATTTCATTACATCATCCCATGATGAATTTGTAGTTTGTGACGGCTTTGGGGAAGTCCTTTCTATTCAGCCTACAAACATCATTGGCAATGGAGATGAAGGTTGCCTGCATACAGTTGATGTTGTGACAGCAGATAGGCTTTCATGATCGGAATATTCCAAACTGAGTTCAGTCTGTTCCTGTGCCCCATCCTTCTGTGTACACACTGAATGCTAGGCAGTACCAAACTACACCCACACCCACAGCATGTTAGCACAGCTTGATGCTCCACCTCACTGGCTTTTTGGGCATATACTGTTTCCACAGCAGTCTATGATCAAATTTAATCATTGCCTCATCAACAGAAAAAGGCTTGCCGTGGATGCAGGAGCTTGGTAAAAGTTTCCTCCAGGATGCAGAGGAAAGGTCTCATCTTATACAACTTCAGATTCACTGGTGAAATCAAGATCTGACACACATGTATTTGTGGAGCTGCTCAAAGAGGTTATGGGCATCTTGCAGGAAATAAAAAGTACTCCAAGGGCCTCATCAGTGGACCAATAGTCAACCAGTGAATGCTCATGAGGAAATGAAAGATTTCATTTCCTCGTGTGTGTAAAGCATGAGGCAGAGGAATTTGCTGCTCACAGATTTGTGTAAAACACCAAATCAGTGAAAAATAGGCACCTACAAGTTGCAGAAATAAACTAAGAACATCCCCAATGTTGTCTGAGGACCAGACTCTGCGGTGCAGGGCTGAATATCTGGATTTGGTCTCTTTGAACTCCAAGGATATGTTCGCCCAGTTGGTAATGCTCCCTGGTGACTCTGCCCTCCTCTTCTGTACACTTGTCCTCTACCTCTTCCTTGTCCTCTCCCTCTTCTGAACTTTCTTCTTCCTTCCCAGCTTCCATTCAGTTCATTCTCTTCTCCTGCCTCACTGCGCTCTGCTTGTACTAGAACTGAATCCTTTGTATCCCTCCCTTCTCCTTGTTAATTTTCTTCATCTGACACCTGACTTCCTTCTTCACTTCCCTCACTGCTGGAATTTTCACATTCTTAGAGGCAGGAAACTCAAGGCATTATTACTGTAAACCCCAACCCCCCTCAAGATGACGGGTATGTGATGATCAACTTCTACCGTATGAAGCATGACAATAAAACTTCCAATGCAATAACTAAAGTAGTAAAATTAAAAAAAATTAAAAAGTGAGCCAATAATAGTCCTATTTATTTTTATTCTGGGTGAACATAATATGAAACAAAAAACTGTAATGATGACAAACAATCCACATGTTTAATGAGAGATGCACTGGATTCTAGAAGAAGGTAAAGTAACACCAATTAGTTTAACAACAAAAATGTGATATTATGTAACATCTGCTTTCATTAGCCTAGTCAACAAATCAGTCTATAATTAAACTGTATTTTCCTTTTTTTACTTTGGTGTATATGGAATAAATTTATAATTATACCAACAAAATCATTCAATGAGAAATGAATGTCAGCCATCTAAAATAAGAGAAATTGACTTCAGATCAATTTTATAACAAATTCACAGATCTACAACAATTCTCCCATTTTACTTCTAAACATTCAGAGTCTGACAACAAAATAGATCCTTAACTAGTCATAAAAGATAAACGCCCCACATAGCACAGGTTTTAAGAACACGCAACAATACAGCTTCATAAGAAAAGCTTCCAATTTATATGAGAAAGATCACTGGAACGTGGTCAGTCTTCCCTGCCGACTCTTCAGCAAAATGCCCCCTGAAAAACAGCCTCTGTCTCCAGCACTGAGAGCCGGGTAAGTCCCTCTGTTTATCTACGGTCATTATGTGATGACATTTCGAGCACCCCACATTGTTGTACCAACAGTAATGAGGTAGTAGGTAGTGTCCTTGGCAACTTATATGAGAGAAGATCTTTGAATTTCATGGAAAAGACTCGTCGACTCTTTGGCGAACTGCCTCCTGGAAAACAAAGCCTCTATCTGGGCAGTGAGAGCTGGGTAAGTCCCCCTGTTTACTGATGGTTATTATGTGATGTGATGTGAGCAAAACACTTGAACTTGCAACACATTTTTTCTATTGATGGCAACGCAATCTATCTACAGTCCAAAGCTGAAGACTTTCTACGTTTTGATACACTTGGGAAAATGACAGGCGCTCCGGTGCTGCAGGTAAATATAGAATGGATGCTCTGAGGCTGTGGGGTCAAGACTGTTATAACCGACCAGGGAAAAAATGATTAAGTTAAGTATAGTCTGCCTGTCTCAACCGGAGGAAAGCATTTGTTTAACTGAGGTCCAACTGAAATCATATATTTTTGGTCTGCTACAACATAGATGATGGTATTTGCTCTGTGAATCTCTTGTCCTGTGTTCTTCTTTGTGAAAAGATACAGGAACATAAATGGAAACATTTATATTTCAGTGGAATAACTTCAAGTTAAGCGGATTAAAATCGTGCAGAAAGCAGTAACATCAGTGTCAGCTCGTTGAACAATCAACAAAACAAATATTCACAAGGGAAAAGTGCACTGCTAAGGTCACTTTGCAGACGAGATAGCTAATTAGCAGCTGCGGTGTGTAAACTTACCTGCAAATGTTACTTTGGTCACTTTGCGTTGCGTTAGATGCTTTTCTGGGTCTTACTCTTCCAAATTACTGCTAACAACACACTCTCTGCCATCACATGTAGGCTACAGCACTCTGGCAGTCTGCCAACTGCTGTCAATCAAACAGACACCAACACACCCTCCAGCTGGCCAAGATGAAAAGGAGCATTTCTGCTATTTCCCAGAAGACCTTTATTGCTGTTTAATAATAATAATAAAAAAGAAAAAAACTATTAACTAGGAGTGTCAGTATTCTCCAAATCCACAATTCAATTTCACTTTCAATTTTAAGGTCATGATTCAATTTCATTTTTTAATTTAAACAGGCACTGACTGCTATCGAGTATTGATTTATAAAGATCAACAGATCATTTGTGTCATGTAGCCCAACATGCTGGCACCCACTGGTCAGTGCAGCAAAAACTTCTCAAAACCAAGATGGCCGACAGGAAGCCTGAAGACCTGAAACACTGAGCAGCTCAGGAATATCTTGGCAGTCCTTCCACGGTAGCAGACCACTGCAAGTAAATGAAATTTGGCAACATGAAGTAAAAACTAATAAGATTTTAAATTGGAAGCAAATTACGACGAATCAACTGTTCATTAAAGTCATGCATCACTACTAATACTGCAACTGTGTTGTTCTTGAAATGCTTCATTTGCAGTCAACTTTTTTGGCCGTCAATCAGTGAATTTACTTTGTTATTTGAAATGCAACCAACAGTTGCATATTTCAATATAATGTACTCAAGTACAACACCACTGCCCACTATGACCTAATAACCATACAGTTAAATTAATACCTCCTGCTGAGCAAATGATCAAAACTGTAACTTTATTTTGGTTGATCTTTGATTCAGAATCAATCGATCAGTCAGTTTACTTCTTGTTAAAAAAAGAAGAGAAGAACCGACAAAGTCGAGTTAGTGACTGCAGACAATGTGTGGACCACCTGGTGAAACCTAGCTGAGCTCATGTGGGGTTCAGGTGGTTCAGGTGAGGCCTGCATTGTTTTATGTTCAGTGCAGGTGAAGGCATTCAGGTTATGTTGTGCCTCCCCTAAATCTAACAACAAATCATTTATCAGTACTACGTGCCATAACAGTTGCACCAGCAGATTTTTTTACTTAAGCATTTAACTTGATGTCAAAGCGTTCCCTCTTTCTTTCTGTCACTGTGCAGCACTGCTCTAATGTCACATCACTGGCAGCTGTATTAATATTTTCTGTTTCTGGTCCCCTTAAGACAACAGACACTGTTTCATTTGTGGTTTTTGCTTCAACAGAATAACTTGAAGCTTTACACTAAGAATTTCTACTCTACACTTGAATCATACATTTCTGTAATTTTTTTCTGTAACGTGGCTGACTGGGACAGCACATGCTGTAAGCATATTTTATCCACATTAGTTTCATGTGCTCATTTTTCTTTTGCTGTTAATCATTATGAATTAAAACTCCATGTTTATTTTTGTGACTGAAGGTTTAAAATCCATCCACAATTCATACAGTATAAAACTGCTTTCTCTCACTGTCCACACACGCTGCCACAAGCTGACTCTGAAAATAGAGACATGATATTAATACATTTCTTTCACTTGTTTTGTTGTCGCAGTACTTCATATTCATGTTTACATCAAACTATATGTAAGCTATTAGCTTATGTCATGTTCATATAGGTTTGTGTTGCAGGGTCAACTTTATTATTCTTGCCCCGCCCATCTATATGATGTCATGATGTCACAGTGAGGGCATACATTTTTTGATGATGTAGTTTCATAGCTGGGGCTCAGCATAAATATGATTTTTGTTTTTTTTATTTTACTCATCAGGCAATAAAATGAACCCTTTACTGTCCCACCCATGATTCCCCTCATTGTTCTGACATAATGCACACATCATTTATCTTTGTATTATTTTAAATTAAGATTATTTGGATTTTTAAATCTTTTATGTGATCCAAACATCTGTTTGCATATTATGACTATTATTAATTTTATTATGTATTAGTTGGTTTGCCTGTAAGTATATTTTTTACCTACTGATGAATCACTGAACATACATAAACTATAAACTTAAAATGTGGACTACATACAGCTCTTCATATTTAATGAAGTAAATAATCGTATAGATAACGTAGCTTCTGTATAAGCTGCCAGTGCTTGTTCCCATTAGAGAAGTGGAGTTTTGAAAGCCAAAATAAATGGTCGAAAAGTCGGACACAGAGCGTCTCCCCACTGTGCAGAGCCAGCAAACATTTCAACCCAGCTATTCCAATTTACTCCCATAATTGGCTGTCTGTGCAGAGAGAAAGTGGCCATATCTCAGGGTTTTCCTCCGCCAGCCTGACGGCTTGTAATTAGAGGAGGGAAAGAGTCTGTTCCCTCAATTAAACAACAGTGCGGCAGGAAAAAGGACTGCCCTCTTTTTGTAAAGCAGACTAAAGGAGCCGCACTCTTCCAGCAAAATAAATACGGCAGCACGTAATGAGCTAAGCGGCGTGTAGAGTGTGTGTGTATGTGGGTGTGTGTTTGTGTGTGTACATAGGGTAAATATTGGGAGTTATTTAAGCTGGTAGAAGTACTTGATGAACTAATTTGTGAGAGCTGGATGGAGACTAAAAGACACAGAAGAAACCTCTTCTTTTTTCACAGCTCTTAAATCCATGTTTTGAGATTTTCCAAGTGATTTTTTTTTCAGGTACTGTAAACCAGTGAACCCAGTGCTGATCACATGACAGTCTGCAGGATTTAGCCTAGCTTTTGTCTTAGTGTGAAATGAAAGAGCCTGTCTGGAGCATTTAATTATAACGCAACTGAACAGTTCTGATAAATTTACCAGAGGAGCTACAGCACAGTGATGTAACCTGTGATGTAATAATGAACACAGATAATATAACTACTGGAGCACAGGTACAGTACATTCAAGATAATATAATTTTTATGTTCAATTGCAAATGAAAAGACAATACTGAGATACATCACATCCTGGTAAGTAAACTCAATGAAGAACAGGAAGTCGTAGGGGAATCAGAGAAGGAAGATAATGCAGAAGTCTTCTGTTCCAAAATGTGTGTATGCACATGTACGTATGCTGCAGAGCACTGGACCTCGAGGACATTCGAACACTCTTACTGCTTTAAAAGAAGTCAGAAAGTCAGAGCAGCATAATTGTGTGACGCAATTGTAAGTTGTGATGACCGCTGCAGCCTCTAGGGGCCACTTGTGGACACTTTAGATAAGTCCTGGATTCCTGCAGAACATTGTTGTTGTTTTCACAGTTTTGTAATGCAGACACTCTGCAGAGATTTTCAGAGAGTTTCACATTAAAAGCCTCCCAGCCTCTTAAAGGGCAGAACTCCCCGTGGTCTTGGGAGGGTTTTACTTTCATACATCGGCAGGAAGTGTTGAGTTTCACTGGCTGTAGTTTAACCACACTTAAGCATCAAAGTAGAAGCGAGTATGTAGGTATGACATGACTGTTGTACTGATGGATTTGGTGCTGTTAAACACACAAGCAGTATGCTGAATTTAATAATTCCACCTCTTCTCAATGTGTTTATTTATTCAGACAACCATTATTTTAACACAGGCTTTTACTGGGGAATTTACAGTATTTGTCTGTTTCTGAGGTCCTTATTACTCTGCTGAAGTGCTGACACACTCTTTTTAATATTTGTATTTGTGCCACAGACAGTGACTTTCCTCTGCAGTGCAGAGCACAGCTTCTCGGTGACTGTGATATGTGTAACTGTATTTGTGTATTGAATGTGTGAGTGTACATCCATTTGTTGCTGTGTGTGGTCTTTTACTTGCCACGCATGGCATAGCAAGGCAATTGAACACTGGCGGCGACAGTCATTCAATCTGCTTGTGGAACCCAAATGTCAGCAGCAAAGGCTGAGACCTAGAGCTATGAAATAATGTAAAAGCACAGTGTGTGTGTTCGGCTGGGGAAATGTCCGCTACTGACTCAATAATGCCATAGATACTGGCCTGCTGTGTTCAGCTAACCCCGGCTTCGGGGTGACCATCAAAGACTACATTACAGATTTATTAACTTGCTAATGCAATTTCAAAAGCATCATATCAAAGGAGCTTGTTTCTTTCTTTCAGGTCAGTAAGCTCTTAAAGCTTGTCATATTTCTTGTATGTTGCAGTAACTGCATTACTGCAAATGTAACCTTGTCTTTGTATGTTACTGAATTGTTTTAAATTGTTACATTGTGGTGATAATAAAATCACTATGTGGATTTATGTTATTTATGAATGAAACACTATGTTTACGTAACACATTGCAAGGAGGGTGGATGGTGGGAATACAAAGAGCAGGACTGTCACACTAGAATCCAGGGGTCGTTTCCAGACACCAGTCTGTGGTTTTAGGCAATAAGAGCACTTTGGTTGAAGCTCCCATGAAACAGGAAGCAGAGTGTTTCCTGCACTTGTTGTGGATATTGAATGCTGTTTACAACCCCCACCGTTATGCACTGCATGTGATGTCAGTGTCTACTTTCCAGCATCCTGGGACTGAGTCAGTTCGGTTAGCTACATGGCTGACCAAGCTAACGATGTTTAGTGGTTCACTACTTACCAATATTATCATCCATAAATCAAGTCTATAAATCACCTCGGTTGGACCCGGTCCAATCCTGCTGCTGAGTCCATTTCTGTGGCCTGCTAACGGCACATTCAGTTAGCAGCAGTTAATTAGATGTTAGCTACTTTAGCAAGTGGTTAGGATAAAGCTATCTATTCATCAGGAAATCTGTAAATCACAGAGAGTTGAAGCTGAGCCGCCGGAGGACATCAGAGGGAAAAGCAGCAAATATATTGTGTATAAAATCTGATCCAGTTTCACCAAAATCACTGAATAAAGTTGCACTTGTTGGTCCGGGTTGGTCGGTGACAAAAAGCTAAAGCTCTAAAATCAGCCAAAAGCGAAATTCAAATGCAACATCCAAATTTTAATCAATAGTGGGAGATATTTGTAGCCGTTCAAATGTCAAGATGTGGACCTGAAGCGATCGACAGTACTAAATATCAATGTACATTTGTATATGTTTTCTTCTGTAAAAGTGGTTTGAGGGTTTATATTCACTACAAACTTCATTTTGACTGACACAGGTTATGGTTAGGGAAAAACTGTGATTTTGGTTAAATGTTGCTAAAAACTCTTGAGCCTGAAGTGACTGCTGACTTTTTCTATACCATGAGACCATTAGCTTTCCATAATTCTGAGCCTAAACAAAACCATACGAATTAAAATGATGCTGTAGTCACTGGAGTTGCAAGATCATATATTTGTGCAGAAAACAAATGAAAGATATTGTGACCATTTTACTGATACATTCGGTATCAACATTTTTGCAACTTGCAACATAGGACTATGTTACCAGAAAACAGAATTTGGTCTGCATTACATTCAAAACATATTTGCTGTTGCAAATGAGTTGTATATAAGCATAACTTCTAGGAGACATATCTTTCCAATGATAGGAACAGGATTAACACGTTTATTGAGACAGGTGCTTCTTTAATTGGGCTGATTCCTGATTCATTAGAAGAGGGAGAGTTCAGACCAGACCTCAGTTTGAAATTCACCCCCTCCTGTACGCTGTGTTGAATGATGATGCTGAGATGCTGATTTAGAAAGCCTTCCATGTTCACAGCTGTGAAACTTTTCAATGTCATGATACTTGATACAGTTGTATCTTCAGTTATTGTGCATTCCCTCTGCATAGTTACCGTAATTTCCGGACTATTGAGCGCACCTGAATATAAGCCGCACCAGCTAAATTTTAAAAGAAAATAAATTTTGTACATATATAGGCCGCACTTGAATATAAGCCGCAGGTTTTCATGTTGTAACATGAGATATTTACACAGAAAGACGGTACACAGAAGATTTTTTTTTAGTTTTAATTTAAGACACGCTTTTTTTCAAACTGTGCCTGAAAATCGGCAGTACGGCACCAGCAAGCCATCAACACGGCATCAACACAGCACCAACACGCCATCAACACAGGATGAACATGCCTGCATGGTTAGAAAATATAGTCCGAAAATGACGGTAGTGTCTTCTTCAGCGCATAATCTTTCCCCACGTCTGTCTCACTTTTGCGTTTACTGCTAGAGAGTGCCCCCCGGTGGCAGTAAAAATAATAAATTAGCCGCACTGTTGTATAGGCCGCAGGGTTCAAAGTGTGTGAAAAAAGTAGCGGCTTATAGTCCGAAAATTACGGTATATATCTGTCTATTGATCTATCATTTCTCATTCCTATTAACAAGGAAATGCTGACATATATACATATTATCAATGCATATAAATAAGATTTTAAATGAAGACATTTTGACTTTGTCACAGCAGTTAATACTACAGCATTCCAAAAAGTCAACCTGTTTTTATTTCAGACTTGATAAACATATCACTAGTTCTTATTGGCTACACTTAATAAGTAAGTAATATTTTTCTATTTCAATTTACCAGTTATGACATCTAATCAAACTTCAGGAGAATTATTAGTGTTAATATAAAAAATATGTAATAACACCATTAATTCTTATGTAAAGAATGAGGAGTTTGCATTAACAGCTAATTCAAACAGGAGCAGATATGCAGGGAGGCCTCTCACTAAAACATAATGAAATGTAACATTGAATATTCTTAATAAACAGAGAACATTAGGAATAAAGGTCTGTCACCCTGTTTTAGCCCAGCAGAGCAGCAGAGACTGACTGAAACACAGGTCGCTTCCTCTCTAACTCCTGACATATATAAATCAGAGCATGTCATGTGCAAATAATATGTAAAATAGAGCTTCGTGCAGCACAGCTGAATTGATCTGCTGTCACATCACCTCTTGTTAAGATGTTGTGCAAGAGTTTCATGCGGACGATGGCAGAACTCATTCCTAAAGGAGGTTTGATGAATGACACTTTTGGACCATATTATACTGTTCATTATAATACATAAAAAAACAAGGTGATTAAAATACATGGGAACTTTTAAAAAAAAACTACAGTGTCTCATCAATTTTGCATTTACCCCTGAAGTCTCCTCAACCTAAGGATCCTTTCCATGGGTTCATCATTAAACCTGTGTGAGAGCTTCAAGATTTCCAAAAGTACGCTCATAGCGTAGCTTCAGTAAAGAGTTAGAACAAGCAATGCAGTCTACATGTAATGTTGTCAAACAGTGTGGAATGAAATGTTATTTGTAAATGTGTCACGCGCCACAAACACAAGTCCATTCATCTCCATTCCCTGTTGGGATGAAGGGAGGGACCTCAAACCTTCAGCAAATGAAACAGAAACTATGTGAATGATTGAATCCCACTGCCTGTAAGAGGGAAACTACGTTCATTTGTGATTTCAACTTGATATCAGCCTGACGTATGCATGGTAAAATCAAACGTGGCAGGAAACATTGTCAGCGTCTCCAAGTCAGAGGCCATGGGACTGAAAACGGAGCATTGGCCACCTCAGGTTGGAAGTGTGTCGCTTTTGGTTTAAATACCTCTGGGTCTTGTTCACATTTGAGTGTAACAAGCTGTGCGGGTCAACAAGCAGATTGGTAGCAGGGCAGCAGTCATTTGAACACTGTACTGGACTGTTATGGTGAAGAGGGAGCTGAGCTTGAAGGTGAAACTCTCACTTTATAAGTTGATTTAGAATATATAGCTGTAGGTACTGACCGAAAGAATGAGAGCTCAATACAAGTAACCAAAATGAGTTTCCTTCAGAGTGTCTGCAGTCACCTTTACTCCCTGTGGCAGGTAGTCTCTTGGCTGAAGCCTGAAGCTTGTGAGCATGCTCAGCATTGAGTTAGTTCTTTTATATTAAGCTCCAATTATGCAGTTTTCTTCTCTTCTTGCCTCTATGAAAGCACGAAACGAAGAAGTTCATTTCCCAAATTACTTGTTTCCGTGCATTGTTTTGCTCATTCGAGTCATAGTAATTGACTTCAATGATCAGCTTTTCTTCCATTTACTTTTACTTTTAGGTAGCAGAGTTGAAAACAACTGTGCCTGTTTCCAGAGGGACTCAAACCAAGTTCAGTCCAGGTTGTCACTCCTCTGTGGGAAACTGAACCTCAGTGAAGCAAGTCATGCTGCTGACCTTTGATCCATCCATCCATTATTTGCATGCTTAAAGATTTGGGTGATCATTTCGATTTATCTGGTTGTCTCCATTCATTTTTTAAGTAGTGCTGAATAATGTCAGTGCTCCTCTTTGCTGGTACATGGTGTTTGATTGGTGTGTGGTATAATGGTGCTGTGCCAGAAGAAATATCCAGCATCTTTGTATAGTATCCAGTATCTCGTTGTAGTATGGGTGCCAGTAAGACTGCAGGGATGATTCATATTTCTGTCCTGTCACTGACATGATTTCTCCTGCCTCTAGGCAACATCACAGAGTTTTTTACAGTCGTGCTTTGCAAGCAGTAGTTAGTGTAGACTGCAAGCTAGCTAAAGTTACATCATTAACTCCCTACAGATGGTTGGTGTAGTTTGTGCACTTTGGATGGAGATAAAAGGCCAATGGATTGGACGGCAACAACAAGAGACATTCCTCCAACGAAGCGACAGGACAGCACAGGTTCTCTGGCTGCTCAAACTAAATCCTCGTAGGCACTTTTTGTTCCTGTCGCTGGCATCTTTGTGGATTTTCATGCAAACTTCTGCCTGTCTAATGGTCCCGCCCTTGTTTCTTGATGAGTGTATATTCTTTCTTTTTTTATTTTCCTCCTCATCCACACTAAGCCCATCCAGCAAATCCAAATTAACAACAAAATTTGACATTCTGTTTGGTGCAGTGATACTGATGTAATTTGGTCACAACGTGTGTGTTTACAGAGAATTTTACAACAGGTCTGAGCTAATCGTAATCAATAACCTGAAGCACAGAGAGAGAGAGAGAGAGAGAGAGAGAGGAGTCAGTATTGCTCTGGTTAGAGATCCTCTTCGATAAGACAGCAACATCAGCATTCCTCATTCTCATCCTCTACCATCACTCCATCTCAATCCAGCCTCCACTCCATCTCTCTACCAGTATCCCCACTGTCTGTTTTTTTCCTCCTGTGAACACAGACATGAACACACACACACGCACACACACACACACACACACACGGACAGCCCTCTCTCTGTGGTGAACTAGCTGCTATTGATTGAATCTGAGGAGATGTCTGAGGAGGAGAGTACTGTTCAGGGCACGGGGAATAGACTACCCTCAGCTCTCAGCTAATAGATAGCACAGATTGCCTTGGTGTGTGTGTGTGTGTGTGTGTGTGTGTGATAGTACAGATTGCCTGGTGCAAGCTGTTAGGCAGAGAAGCCTGTCTTTTCACAGGCTCCATTGACTGAAGCGCAGCATGGAAACGCTTCAAGCTTGATGATAGGGCCGATAACAGGCCTGATGTGGCTGAATGAGCCCCGCCGGAGCCCAGCGAGCAGGGAAATACGATTTGGTAAATAGTGATGGTTACTTGTGTGAGACAAATAGCCCATTTGGTCAATAATCAAGACAGCTGCCGGGCAAAAAGGTAGGAGGCAGACTGGCTCAAGCCGGACAAAGAAGTGGATCGGCAAAACAACACAGATTCTTGAAAATGATGAAATGTGTTTTCACAAGAAGCAGACTAAAGTCAGGATTCTGATGGTAAACTCATCTGTGTCTCCCTGGAAGTCCCCAGTATGTTTCAAATGAACTGGATCAACTTGTATCAACTAAAGGCGGTTCCAAATAAAGGAAAAGCTTCTGTCAGCCTGGCTGCATCACGCTCTCTACCTGATCAACGCCGTGTCTTTTGCATGCCTTTACAGACTCAAAGCAATGAATCACACAAATGGAGATAACAGCACACACTTTAGACAGTCTCTCCTCAAAAGTGTTACACTTGGTCGCACAAACGTTCATGACTAGTTGTGTAATGAATCCACATAGAGAGTTCACTCTGCATACTTCCACACCTCCACACACACCGAGCCAATCACTGTATAAACCGGGCACGTGTGACAGATTATCTGTGACAGGAGTCCCCGCCTCGATTTTGCAATTGGAGTGGGGGTTTCACACACCATTGTATGAGCTCTTAGTTGAAGCATGGCTGTCACCATATCAGATATTCACTGCCCCATTAAGAACTACAGACATTTAAAAAAATAAAATAAAATAAAATAATGCTCAGTCAAATTTATCTTTAACTTTTTTTTTTTTTTTTACTTTTGTCACTTTTTTTGTCAAATTAAGAGATTAAGAGAGAGTCTGTAACCGTGCACTGAGCTCGAACCACAAAGCAAGAAATGAAAGAAACAGAAATGATTTAAGACGTGCTGGATTATTTAAACAATGTTATTGTATGTGTGTAATATGTGTATTATATAAGATAGGCTAAGATGAACTTTATTGATCCCACAACATGGAAATTTACTTGTCATAGCAAATCATAGAAGACAAGGTGGATAAGACACTCCTAAATAAAAATACACTAATACACACCTCTACACTATATGGATATGCACGAATGAACAGGTTTTTAAATACACACATGGTGTGTAGCATTATAATGAAATATACTGTGTATTAAAATAGATATATACAGGAGGTAATTGCACAGTGTAAATAAATATAACTGCACAGGATATTAATATTATAAGTAATAATAAGTAATATTACAAGATTCTAAAAATACATTCATACATTATTTGTAACCACTTCTCCTCATCAGGGTCACGGTGGGGCTGGAGCCTATCCCAGCTGACTTTGGGTGAGAGGCAGGTACACCCTGGACAAGTCAGCAGCTCATCACAGGGCACATAGAGACAAACAACCATTCACACTCACATTCACACCTACGGACAATTTAGAGTCACCAATTAACCTGTTAAGGTTCATGTCTTTGGACTGTGAGAGGAAGCCAGAGTACCCAGACAGAGCCCACGCAGACACGAGGAGAACATGCAAACTCCACACAGAAAGGAACCAGCCGAGGTTCAAACTAGGAACCTTCTTGCTGTGAGGCCACAGTGCTAACCACTGCACCACCTTCTTTTTCATATTTTTAAAAAGCTACCCAGACTCCAGCACTTTTGTGGAAATTAAACTGTAATATTTACAACATGCTGATAAATGTTGAAGGTGACTTAAAGAGTTACTTTGTGCATGTGTGCATGTCCGATGCAGACCTTTGTTTTCATTTTAAAGACAGCACCATCAGCTGCAGGTTTTATGGACAGTTCACATTGTGCTAGTCACATTTTTCTGTTCTACAGCAGAGCACCAAACATGTATTCATCCACTAGTTACAAATGACCAAATGACTGACCCTCTTCGTAAATGACAATATATATAGGTCCTTTTAAAATGTGCATCTTCAGTAGGAACCAATGGGCTTTGGATAGGGAAGTTAGAGAGTACAGAGAGATGGACTAACACATAATGAATATCTCTTAATGTTTAAAATGAGGCTGTATTGATTCAAAGAGCAAGCAGACGTAATACAAATGGAAACAAGTGGTGGAAGCACAAACAATTAGGAAAGCAAATAAGTGGGGATGAATCTGTTTTTCATGAAGTTAAAGGTTTTTTAATATAAACAAATCAGTTCAAGGTCTTATTCCACATTCTCTACAGATACTTAGAATAATTCATTCAACTTGGAAAAAGGGTTCTAACAAAGAAAAAGGGAATTGTTCCAAAGCAGATAGTGCTAGTGAACATCCAGTATGGCTTACACTGTGAAATAATAGCTATAAAGTAAAGTGCTGCTATAAATAAATAAAATGACTGAAACACAATAAAACACATGACAGACATCTTTCTTTTAGACACATACCACCACACACACATACACACACACACACAGTGAATGTGAGCTTGTGAAAGTTGCAGGTCAGTGACTCCTGAATCAAACCCTCTCAGTCCATTTATCGTAAAATGCACTGATTCGTCTTCTCTCTCTCTCTCTCTCTCTCTCTCTCTCTCTCTCTCTCTCTCTCTCTCACTCTCTCACTCTCAGTGTATCCACACTCTCTTTTTCTTTTTCTTCCGTACAGTATCAGCACTCTGCTCGCCTTGCTGCAGTGCCTGTCATTAATACTGAGCCAGGTTTGCTCCCACATCATATTTCTGCTGTTCTGCTGGAATATATGGAGTCCCTGTTCAGCCAGCACTCAGGAAACCCTGCATAATTTACTACAAAACAGGAAACGTCATTTGTGTTCTGCACTGGTGGCCCGCTGTGCGCAACCACACCAAGCCAAATTCACTCTCCTGCAGTATACTCAAATCAAACAGAACAGCTAAATGAAGTGAAATATTAATGTGCTGATATGTTAATGAAAGGTCTGTGTGATCTGAGTGTTTCATGAAGGTAACATGACTGAACATGTGAATTCAGCAGGTCCAGAATGTGAATGACTGAGAGCAGAGTGCTCCACAGGGTTCTGTCTTGAAGCTTATCTTCAATATTTTTCAACCTGGACCTTATTTTTTGTGCCAGAGTAACTAATGGGGACAAAAAGTTTTGAATTTGGTCCAGTATTAGGTGAAAGTGCTGCAGCAGGCTGCTGTGAAACAAGCAACCAAATTATTGTGGACAATTGTGCACAGACAATGTATGTTTATTAAAAATTTGCCACTAAACAGCTCAGATTGTTATCACAAGTATCTGTTGTTAAGATGGCAACGGATGGACAGGTCAACAGAAAAAAACATGGCTGACTGCTGGATAAAGAGGTGGAGCATTAGTGGAGGGGAGGCAGGCTAAATGAAGCCTGGTCACTCAAACAAGCCACAGATAACAGCGCCCACCTGTCAATCAAAGCCATACTGTTAATTCTGCATAACTTTAAGTCTTAATATCATTTGAACAGGTGAGTTGTATATAAATTCACCCTCAGTACAGTTGTCATGAAGGGGGAAATTAGCTATAGAGACCAAAACTGTTTTTTGTACCAAGCTGTAAGCATGTTTATTTCTGCTGTGAAGTTGGACATTTTAACATGGGGACTTATGGAGACACAGCCACAAAGGTTGCCGCTTGGTATTTTTTTTTTAAATAGTAATGCGTAGCAGCTTTGTGGTGAATTTGACCAACAGTTGCTGACCTAATATTACTTATTTGTTTACATGTTTATTCTTCATGAGGTAAAACATGCAGATGTAGATGGAATAGCATTTTCAACCACTTATGTAGGCAGAAATTTTACTACATTTTGCCAAATGATTTATTACACTGAATTGCTTAATTCCATTTATTCTATTCGATGCTATTCCATTTCATTCTTCTGTCATAATGCACCTGCTAAATGTGCTCTTCTAGATATTCTCTCTATAATATCTTCAAATCAATATCAACAAATGCAAGCCGTCCCTCCAGTGTATGTCACAGCTAAATCTTTTTGACATTTTTATGAAGCGCAGCCCCACATCACAAGCAGCAGCCTTCAAATTGAATATTGATTCTAATGATCTCTTCTTTGGGGCTGCAAGAGTTTGAATCTTAATAAAGCGAAGTGAAATGCGGAGCATTCTCAATTTCAAGAAAACTTTATACAGAGCCCTTGGGAAATTCAATGGTAATGTGATAGATTTGTTGAGTTCGTCATTCATGAAACAGATTCCAATGAACTTTTTTTTTTTTTTGAAGCGTGGTGAATCTTTTTGTAAATTTGTTTCGGTCTCTCTGGGGCAGCAGTCTACTTTATGGTGGGGCTGTAATCTCAATTAAATATGAACTCTTCAAATGAAGTGTACTGCTGCACAGAGGATAGGACTTACTAAAAAAAGTATCAAGCCGTCTTTCATTAAAGGTGGCCTAATATTTCTCAATTAACATGTTCCCACTGCCAAAGCCCTGGAGTCAGTAGGTACAACATCTGAAGGGAGAGTTTCATTAATTATTTTTTCCTAAAATGTAATTATTATAGGGTGTTTTCATCATGGGGAGACTTCAGTGTGCTATCGTAGGAAAAAAAATAACATTTGGCTGTGAAAGCTTTCAAAACAAGTCAGTTCATTATGAGGACCTTCTCATTGATTCCTGGTGTCAGGCTTTGACTGCGATAACACTGGTCTGTCTTTGTAACCAAACCTGATTCCCTTCATTACAATGATGCATGACCTGTACAGCCCAAATTTGTGTTTTCTTTTTTTTTTTAGAATTAACATTTGCTGTGATAGGTGATAGCCTCTGACAAGGCTACAGAAAGGTGATTCGAATAAAATACCCCATTTTATGCTGTGACCAATATGGACTGTAGGCGAAACTAGACAGTGGCGCCTCACTTATGTATAAATGTAAAGGATTTGCTGGTGCTGAACCTGCTGCTGTTAGCAGCTCTGGAAGTAGAGAGTGGACTCCCTGCAAACAGAGGGCAGGCTGTGATCTAGACAGGTTGTGCAGTAGTGGTAATGTATATGCTTAATGAGAACCAGTTATGGACAGGTAAGAACAGGATGTACAAGCGATGCACATATGTGCAGTATGCTGTGATGGTTAATACTGTAGATGGTAATGAGCTTGAGAGGTCAACAGTTCAACAGTCTTGTGTCCTGTGGGATGAAGTTGTCCCTGAACCCAGTGATGCAGAACCAGATGCTGTCTGCCAACCACAGCAGGCAGAACAGTTTGTGGCTGGAGTGATTGGAGGATCTGATGATCCTGTTGGCCTCCTTCCTCTGTAGACGTCCTCCATGGATGATACTGTAGCTCTGTCCCGGTGATGTGTTGAGCAATTTTCACCATCCATCAGGAAGTTCAGGATCCAGTCACACAGGGTGGTATTAGTGTTGTCTAAGGGGTCTTTGCTTGATGACACAGTGGTATTGAATGCTGAACTTTAGTCGGTGAACAGTATTCTCATGTGTTTCTGTGGAGAAGGCATTGTGGAGAGCTAAGGCGATGTGTTGACTGTCGCCTGTTTAGCCATTAAGCAAATTGCATTTGGGTCCAATGAATCAGGAAGAAAGGAGGTGATGAACATTTTGACTAACCACTGGAAGAATTTCATGATGATAGATGTGCTGGGCAGTAGTCATTCAGGCCTGTTACCTTTTTGGGAACAATGGTGGATTTCTTAAAAATTGTGGAGAATACAGACTGGAACAGTGAGATGTTGAGAATGTCTGTGAAGTCCTTTGCCAATTGATCTGCACACACCTTAAGAGTTCAGCCATGCCTTGCATAGATAAATTCTTTTAAAGGATCTTCACACATTTGACCTGGATATTACTGGGCAGCGGTCCTGGGCCTTTGGTACCTGCTCAGCTGGGTAATATTTCTTCTCAAGATAGATGAAAACACTGCTGGTTTTCCTCTTGTAGTAATTGCTGCTGGGTCTAATGACACTCTGTACAGACTGTGGAGAGAAGCAGTATAGAATAACTGCCATATTTACACAGATTACATTCATCTGTCAGAGATGGTGATGGCCAACCAAGATTAACCTAAACATCTCGGGTTTCACTGTCACTGTAAATATGTTCAGTTCCACTCTGCCACTGTAGTAATGGCAGTGGCACTTGAGAATGCATCACATAAATCTATCCATCAAATTTGTGTATTGTTTTTTTCTGTATTGAATTAGACCACCATCTTTCCCTAATCGCAGGGTAATGTACTTGAATTGTCTAAACAGAACCATGAAAATGTCAATCATGCTTTAGTTGGCAGGAGTGGATATCGTAGAAAGAAAAATGTTTACAGTTTACAAATATGTTTCATAAAAACAGTTCCTCATTATAGACATAAAAAACAATATAAGCAGCATTACATTCTGCTATTGCCATTCAGATGTACAGCATATAAATGGGTTGCTGATGCATCATGTGACCAACATGTAAAAAACCTGTTCAAGATCTGTTAAAAATGTACTTACCTTACCTAGCAAGTTCAGATAATAGTAAGAAATGGTTCTATGTATACCTCTACAGTTTATACCATTTCTTACCCTCAAATTTAACTGGATATTCAAATTGTATCCACCTTCTGTGTCAGTCTTCCATTTAAAACCCAGTTTCAGATTCAGATTTCTGCTATGGATGAACTTACTTCTTAAATAATGTTTTTGGCTGTCCCAGCCAAGTTTTTAAAGGTAGAGGTATTCACTGCTCTTCGTCTGTTTTGTTGGATAAACAGTTCTTTGATAGATGGTACTTTCCTTCTACAAGCCATTATTCACTTTTTTATAAACAGATATCTACATGCGACTGCAGAATCTGTAGTGAAGGGACCGAGATTTTGTCATCAAAAGAATTCTGGTCCAATTGCCCAATCACATTTGAGTGGGTGTTGGTTGCAGTCCATGTGGAGAGCAAAAGAAGAAAAACACCCATTACCCATTGGCTATCGTCTGACAACAATTTACCATTGTATCTGCATGTGCAGATGTCATGTAAAATGTGTCTTTCTCGTTCTTAGGTATCAAGTTGCTAATCAGACTCCAGAGGAAGTTATGGTCCAGATATCTGCTGGTTACACTGGAAGCCCAGAAACACTGGCTGGTATTCAACACTGTAACATGGTCACTGGAACAAATCTCCCTGTGTAATTACAGTAAACTACTGGTACTTGTAGTTACCAGCATTATACCGTTATTTCTACAATGTCACTACTGTAATTTACCTGAACTGTTTATTCTTGTAAAATGCATAACAGTATTGTACTGTAGGAATGGAGGTTTACAGTGTAATACTGGAGCTAGTCATGCGAGTAATAAAAAATATATATAAAGTACTGTATGTATCAGAATAAACTACTGAAAAGTTTCCTCATATTCATACAAATAAAACCTGTAAATTCCAGATATATGCGATATGTCATTTATGTGTAACATTTTCTCTCCTGAGATAATAGAAAACAAAAATTAAATTTGGGTCACAAATTAGGTAACTAACTACACAAATGTAATATTATTTTCTTAATATGATGTACTTTTAGTTTGATTCCACAAGGAAGGACAGTTGCATGTTGATGGTTGCCTGTGGCTTCAGTACACTACTGCTGCAAAAAATGAAATACTGTACTGTACAGTAGCATGCTGTTAATGTTGTTGTAAAATGTACAGTATTGCTCTTAGAATTTGGCTGATGAAACACAATCTGGATCCCCATTATGTATCAATTTTAAAATCACCATTTGTTGGGTGTTTGAAAAAGTCAATTCATCACAGTTAATCACTTTTATGAATGTTGAGGTTGCTAATGACCCTTTTTCTGGCAGCTGCCAGGTGATTGCTCAGTCTTAGTTCTGATGCTTTTCATCGCGTGCATCACGCTACTCCCTTGCATCACAGAGAAACTTTGGCAGGTTTTAAGACTCTAAATGTGCTACATTCATCCAATAGAACTTAAATATAGAACTAGAATATGTTGCTATTGCAGACTCCTTTCCAGTGCTTCAGTTCAAATTTGGTGTTCTGGTCTTGGACATGAAGTATTTAGTAGCACTTATATTACACTATTACAGTGTGTTAATGAGAAACAGCTATATGTTCCACTCAAATCCAAAAAGTGTAAAGTCCAGCTTATCTACCTGTCTGCCTGACTAATGTTGAACTAAAAACACAAATGAATAGCCTGATAATCAGACAAATGTACATTACACAACCAACAATCTATCCCGTCCATTTTGAGGCGACACAGAAGTGAGCCATGGTAGTGGTTGCTAATGAGCAGTTACAGTAGCTTAAGAATTGTCATGTCTATTTAAGAGTAAACTTGTTTCAATATTTAGGTTGACATCATCAACCCGTAGAGCTATACTCATCTCATCTATACTTGCCTCCATTTTCTGCCACATTTTCTGGCTCTGGCAGAGGCTGGAAATCATCAGACATTCTGTATGGGCCCAGATTCTAAGTTCTGGAGTTAGGCTAACCAATAAACAGCTATGCATCCCATATATATGATATCTCCCTGCTGTTATCATGAGACTTGTGGCTGTGTGAGGTCTCAATTGCATGCTGTCCATTCTACAAACAAAATGTATCCCATCCTATTCCAGGTAATATGACGAGTCGGAAATAACACTCACCTGAGATGACCCCTCACACATTCGTACCACAATCATTAACCCATACAGGCATGAGTTGACAACATGTATGTACACAGAGGTACACATCACACAGCAAACAGAGGACAGTAGTAGAGGGGTCCTCCAGAGTTCACCAGTCTCACAGCTTCTGGGAAGAAGCTGTTTCTCAGTCTGGTGGTCCTGCTCTTAATGCTCCACAGCCTCCTGCCTGAGGGGAGAGGGACAAACAGAGCGTGTGCGGGGTGAGTGGGGTCCTTCATGATGCAGGAGGCCCTTTTCCTGCATCTGGAGGTGTAGATGTCCGTGGTGGTGGACAGGCTGCGTCCCACAGTCCTCTGTGCAGCTTTAACCACCCTCTGCAGAGCCTTCTTCTCTGCCACAGGGCAGTTACCGTGCCACACGGTGATGCAGGAGCACATGACGCTTTCCAACACACATCTATAGAAGGAGGTCAGGACTGAGCTCCCAAGTCCAGCGAGCCTCAGCCTCCTGAGGAAGTAGAGGCGCTAGTGTGCCTTCCTAAACAGACAGGAAGTGTTGGTGCTCCAGGTGAGGTCGTCAGAGATGTGTACGCCCAGGTACCTGAAGCTGGAGACCACTTCCACCGCTGTCCCTCCGATGTGCAGGGGAGGGGGGAGGTGTCTGCCCCTTCTGAAGTCCATGATCATCTTCTTGGTCTTCTTCACGTTGATGCAGAGGTTGTTTTCTCTGCACCAACCCTCCAGGTGTTCCACCTCCTGCCTGTAGTCGGACTCATTGTTGTTAGCGATGCGTCCAACCACAGCTGTGTCATCCGCGAACTTCACGATCAGACAGCTTGGATGTCTCGCTGAGCAGTCGTGTGTGAGCAGAGTGAACAGAAGGGGGCTCAGCACACAGCCCTGGGGGGAGCCTGTGCTGAGGGTGATGGAGGAGGAGGAGATGTCATGGATCCTCACAGACTGCGGCCTGTCTGTTAAAAAGTCCAGGACCCAGTTGCAGAGGGTGGAGCTCAGTCCGAGTGTGGTCAGTGTCTGAACCAGAGTCTGTGGTCTGATGGTGTTGAATGCAGATGTGAAATCCACAAAGAGCAGGCGAACATAAGAGTCCTTGTTTTCTAAGTGGGTGAGAACTGTGTGGACCACAGAAGATATGGCGTCCTCTGTGGATCGGTTCTTCCTGTATGCGTACTGGTGCGGGTCCACAGTGACGTCGATGCAGTCTTTGATGTGGGCCATAACCAGTCTCTCGAAGCACTTCATGACTATCGGGGTGAGGGCTACCGGCCGATAGTCATTCAGGCCTGTCACTGTGGAGGTTTTGGGGATAGGGATGATCGTGGCGGTCTTCAGGCAGGTAGGGACCGCCGCCTGTTGGAGGGAGGTGTTGAAGATGTCTGTCAGCACCTCCGTCAGCTGGTGTGCGCAGCTCCTCAGCAGCCACCCGGAGATGTTATCGGGACCAGCAGCTTTGCGTGGATTTATCCTCTGGAGGGTCCTCCTCACTTCTGCTGGGGTCACGCTGAGGGGCTCTTCTCCTGGTGGTGGGGTGAGTCTGGTGCTGGGGGAGGTGTTCGGGTCGTCAAAGCGGGCATAGAAACTGTTGAGAGCGTCCGGCAGAGAGGGGTCCCTGGGGCATTGTGCATCTCTGGTGTTATAGTCTGTGATGCACTTTATGCCCCTCCACATACTCCGTGGATCGCTGGATGTGAAGTGTCCCTGGATCCTCTGGGCATATGCGGCCTTGGCCCTCTTTACTCCTGCAGTCAGCTGTCTCCTAGCCGCTTCTCTCACGGGAAGCCCTCAGCCTCAGTCGAAGCAGGTCCATCTTGTTATCCAAGGAGCGGACATTGGAGAGGAACAAGGATGGGATCGGTGGTCTCCCGGCGTTAGCCTTTAGCCTGGCTAGCAGTCCGCCCCGTTTGCCCCTCTTCTGCTTCCGCGCGCACCGCTTCCGCTTGCCCTCTGTCCGGCGGACACCACTGCGCCAGTCCGGTGTCCTCAGGAGCTGCAGTCTGCCCAGCAAGGCCCTGAGTCCGAGGGCCGCTGTTGTTGTTGTTGGTGTTGATGTTGTTGTTGTTGTGCTCCTGGCCGAACCATCCCTTACTTTAATAAGTTCAGTTCGGCTGTACGTTATACGCTTGTTTACACAAGCAAAACGGGTGAAGTTGGCCTCGGGACCAACAGAAAAAGTACTAAAAGGGGGCTTGACCCCGGGAGCACGAGAAGCCGCTGCACTGCTGCGTGCCGCCATTTTGTAATCAAAATTAATGAGGTCACAGGTCAATAATACCTTCAGAATCACATCATGCAAGCCAAAGGTGCCCAAAATTTCTACTCTATTTTTCTATTGTTTTCTGCTTGCCTAAGCAGCTTTGACTGTCCTTCAGGTTGTGAACACCTCCAAATCAATTCATAGATCCTGTGTGATCCTGATGGAAATTTGTTCTTTTTATTTTAGCAGTAAACATTATTTGCCTTAGCCAACCCTACAGTTTGGAAAATAGCAATGCTCAGATAGCTTTACAGTTGGACAGAAGGCCTTTATTTCTAGACAAGTGTCCCCTTTTGAAGTTCAATGAACATATTCAATGTCAACATCAAGACTCAACAGGGGAAAGCTTTGGGTTACATCCATGATGGATTGTTTTAATTCTCCTCCTCCACCACCCATCAGATTGAGATAGTTCATGGTGAATCATCGCTTCTCAGAATCCATTTTAAAGAACTTGATCAGCCATAATGATTTGAGAAAAGAATGTGAAAAAAAGTGGCAAAGCTGATTGTCTAAATGAGATTCATAATCACAGGCAAAAAACACAAGACTGGGAAGAGCTACAACATCTCACAATCAGCCCTCCATCTTTTTTAGGTTGACTTGGGTGTGAGACTTCAGCAGTCAACTCCAGATCACATTTGGATGCTGTTTTGACTATTGTTTGAAAGCAACATTTTATAAATGAAAATAAATTTGCAATATGGTCACACTCCATCAACTACATTGAACTTTATAAGCTTTTAAATTTAAAGCAAAAATAGGGTTGAATCATGGAATTGATGGAAATTTGCCAAATTCATCTTTGTTAGTCTTTCTCCTGTACAAAATGTAACCTTAATTCACAGAGTAAGATGTGAAAATATTCTGGCTCTATGCCTTAGACGGCAGCATTGAAATGGGCTGCAGTGGCTGCATTGTAATCTTTGAGGACAAATGCACCTGTCAATGTACAGCCACAAAAGTGCTTGTTTTTGCACCTGACCAGCTCAGATTGTTATTCTCAGTGCCTGACAACATTAAGAAAAGGATCCCTTCAGAGAAAGACCTTTTAGTTAAAGTGATCCTTTTTGTTTAATCAGAAACACCCAGTATATTGCTATCATATAGATCACATATATATTGCTTGCCACCAGACTCCATTGACAAAACAGCAATTTTATATTGCAGATCATCATAAAACGCACTTCATTTAAAATCAACAGAAACAAAATAAAATGAACCAAAACCACCTTTGTTCCAACTTTCCAATGTGAGAACAGTCACCAACTCCGGTTTAGTTCATTGAGTTAGATGAGAAAGGAAACATATCTTTCTCCTCAAAGCTCACACATATGCACCAACATGCATGTGCAGCCAGAGCAGCTCGGATTACAACACAGAGTGTGACTGCATTATCTGCACAGGACACTGATACTACACTACATCTTTACATAGCAAATAGTTCTTTGCTCGTATATTAATGTTCAAAATCTCATTTATATAACCTTTAACTATTTTAGATATTATTGGTTTGCATCTGTCACTGAACATCTCTGCTTATACTTATAACGTGTTCTTACTCCCAGCTTAACTAGTACTCCTGCAGCTTCATACACAGAAAACAAGCAACAATGTCTTTGCAGTGCAGCTTTGATTTCCACTAATAACTGATCCAACTGAAGTCAAAACATTTCTGTACCACAGTTACCATAGAGCATATGCAAAGAAAACACTCAAACATCAGATTACAAACAGTACACATGTACACACAGAATATTTCTCACAGATAAAACTTACCCACAGATACATCATCATGATGACTGGACAACAGAGGGCTTTCCCCTGCAGCACCGAAACAGATTGCTCCTCTACTTTAAACACAATTTGTGCGACCTACAGACTGCGTATCCTTTGGTCACCAGCTCACCATCACAGTCAGTATGTGCCAACTTCTTCTTGGATTGGGTAGATGCCTCTGACCCTTTTTTTTATTTTTCCTTTGACTTCTCTTTCTTCCTCTCTACTCCTTTTGTGTAAAATCCTGCTTAGCCACCACTTCTCAGTGAGTGTGTATTTCAGTATGCGCAAGTGATTCAATGTGTGTGTGTGTCACAGAGAGAGAGGGAGAAAGAGAGCCTAATGACTAAATCTACTCTATGCAGCAGGAGGCTACGGTACACCACTGCACAGAGAAAGCGAAAGAGAGAGACAGAAGGAGGAGGAGAGGTGGAGAAAACCACACACACACACACACACACACACACACACACACACACGCACACACATCCAGCTGAAGTGTTTATAGAAATATCAGTACCTCCCTTATAATCTCATAGCCATAATTGATAAATTTAAATTTTAAAGTGATGAATGGAATATGTGCTCTTCAATAAACAATACAGCTGCAGCTGATGGATCTTGGGCAGCCTGTAAGTTGTCTTTAGAAAAAGTTCAGACTATCAAAAGCTCATATTGGAGTCACTTCCATAATAAAGAAGACTATTCAATTCAAATCAGCCCTCATGCAGTTTCAGCCTCTCAAACAATATTTGGTGGGGCTGAATAAGATAAATGGGGGGAGTGTGTTGGATTTAGTGACATCTAGCTGTGTAGTTGCAGATTGCAACCCCCTCTCCTCACACTCACCCTCTCTTTTTTAGCGTGAAGGAGAAACTACAGTGACCGTGAAAAAAACACGAAAGGTCCTATCTGGAGCCAGTGTTTAGTTTGTCTCCTCTGGGCTACTGTTAGAAATATGGTTGTTCAACATGGTGGACTGTGTGGAACACGACCTACAGCATCTGAAGATATAAAAGGTTCATTAATGATTCTTATTTTCAGGTGATTAAATGCTAATGAAAACAGAATTCTACATTTTAAATTCCACAACATGCACAATTAAGTGATGGATGTGTCTTAACTGTATATGGATCATGCTGCCATGGCTGTGAGCAAATATTATACATTACATTACATTATAATACATTATACTGTATTACAAGACTTTTGATAGAAAACAATTCAAATACACTGTTGTATTGTTAATTTCAGATTACAGTCAGTTGAGACGGTTTAATGAATAAAAAAGAATATACACCCAACCCTACCTCTGTGGGTGAGGTGTATCTGTGTGCCTCTTTATTTTGTAAAAATCCTTGAAATCAAATAGCCAAATAAGAAAAATGACACTCACAACTCTCAAAATAAAACCTCTGAATCTTGAAAACTCACATCCACACTCATGTCTTCAGGGGGCACAAGCAGATACTGTTTTCTTTTTGTTTGTTTTTTTAAGCAGAAAAGATGTGTGTTGAGCTTTAGCAGCAAAACAGCCCTGTGTTAAATTAATGCAAGAGCTGCGTGGGAGTGTGTTGCTTCAGGTTCTGGTGAAACAATGAGATCTAATCCAGGAAGGCTGCTTTAAGTACATCTATGAGTTTCAAGGCTTTTTATTGCCAAAAGACTGCAGCAGTTTATAATACCAAAATAATACCATAAGGAAGGATTTTACAACTCATTTTATCATCTCAGTGATCAGCAGGTAAACAGAAGAATTATTCTCCACTGTAAAGTACTGTAAACTATGAGGATTGCACACTTGCATATGTATTTTTGGCACATGCAGTTCACTGTTGGACTGTAACGCTTTACGGCAAACACTGAGCCATGTGGAGCGCTTTGCTTGACATCCGAGAATCATTTTTGCCAGAGCTCAGTACCATTGAAATAAAAGGGCACATAGTGCATAGCGTTTCTACACAGTGCTATTGTCGTTCTGAACATGGCCTCACAAGTTTGTCTGGTTGCATCCAGAGTAAAGGCCACGAGGTCACTGAACCCTCACCAGCTTCCTACTGACCAGTGTAGCAGAACTGAGCCAGAAGTAACGAGGCCAAGAGTCAAACATCAGAATTTCCTCCCCCATAAAAGTAATTAAGCACAATATAATATTTTTCTGTTATGAAGGCAGCAGCAGAAACATTCTAGAATTCACTTTCTCACAATCTCACAGATCCAGTTTTACAGTTTCATTAACAACGTCATTTTACTCACCACCTGTAATGTTAATATTCCTCCTCCTTTAGTAACATCATCCAGACAGGATGTAAAAAATGATTTTATAGAGAAAAAAAAAAAAACAGTAGATGAATAAACTTTACAGTCTGCTGGTTCAGTTTGTGCATTATGCTGCGGGGAAGTTCTCAGTAACCTAAGAAAGCAGAGGTACAAATGAGTTCAAACATCTTCGAGAGCAGCCACTGGAAGAAAGTAGCATCAGCATCAGATGTAAAGAGACTATGAGACAGCAGAGATACTCTACAGTGTACACTACAGTGTATAGAGAAATCAAAGGATTACCTCTGTCTGCTTCTCAACACACTCTCCCTTAAATCTTCCACTTCCCCGACACTAGCAGAAAATCTTCTTGTTAAAAAATTAATGCTGCACTTTTTATAGTGTATATCTAATTAATATTTTTACAGGGCCATTTGGGGGGCTTTCACTGCTGGGGCCACCCCTAGGCAGTAGCCGACCTTTTGGTTGATGGTTAAGCCTGCACTACCTTTATCGGCCTGTCTCTGCATGCAAACTGCAGTCATTTGAGCTTCACAACATCAGTGTTAGATCTGTATCTTAGATCCCAGAGTTCATGGTGTTCAACATGTTGCAGCGGTCAGCACAGAAAGCACAGTGCCAAATTATAATATTTTATAAGAGGAGGTATGTTTAATAGCACTGATTTGTGTTGCAAAACTAGTTCATAACTACATTTTATAGAACATTTTGTTTCAGCTGCAATTCACAGGTCGCATACGTTCATGGAAATCACTTTAAATATCAGTCCTTGACTCTTGAAAATGATAAATGCTGAGATGAAACAGCAACATTTTCACAAGATTGGAGTAAAACATTATAGAAGAACCTGCTGTGATAAAAAAATAAAATAAAAAATAAAAAAAGCTTATAATAAAATGCCCCAGGGGCCAAATAACCAAATAGAAAAAAAAAAAAAAAACTAAAAAGTCCAGATGCAATCTGAGAGTGTAATCTATTTGCTTCTCATTTCCCCATTATCCTGAAGGAAATACTTGTTCATTTCTTAAAGCTATGGACAATTAAAAAAGAAATGAAATCGGCTGGAAGCTGCTGTGTAGAGGGGATTGCAATAAGATGCCTAGGCATGAATAATAACACCAAGGCTGGAAGTTTATTTTTAGACTCAAGATGTACCCATAATTTAATGAGAGTTATGCTTCATGGCATCAAAGCCAACGCGGGATGTACTTACTGCTGCAGTAACTGCATTTTTTTTTTTTTTTTTTTTAGGTTTGTGGTTGGTTATTGGAAATAATAAAAAATCACCTTTGCTTAACATAGCAATAAAACACAGAACTAGACTCAAAATCTCATGAGGCATGAAGAAAGCAAAGAGGAGAGATCTCTGATTCATTAAGTGTAGATATGAGCGAGCTCTACTCAATCTACACGATTTATAATGAGGTTTACTGCCGTTCACAGGCCTCTTGTCAAGTCAGTAATGAGACCGAAACATGCTCATCATACAGATGCTTCATACACACAAGTTCAATCAAAACGTACATTCATAAGTGTCTGAGGCGTGTAACATATGCACACACAAGGCCTGTAATCTGAACAATCTCTGCACAGTATACACGCTGCTCCTGAAAGGCAGATTAATAGTGTTCATGTTGTCAAGATTAATGACTGTGGGTGTTGCAGTTTTTATCAATAGATCATTTATTAAAAGGTGCAGGAAACTCAAAATGATGAAAGTGTAACTGATCCCGCCCTTAGCTCATAAAGCAGAACATGAAACAGGAAGCAGGAAGAAGATGTTCTGTTTACTTCCTCATTTTTACGTTTCCTGGAAAAACAGTCAGATAAGGAAGAACTTAGGATATTGATTAGCATTTACAATAGCCAATAGCAAGTGTGGATTACACCGCCACTGCTATGCATTGTAGCTAGTGCTATGAGCTAGTGTCAACGTCTACTTTCTAGTGAGCTCAGTCAGACCCGGGACCAAACACAACCTCTGAAACCAGTGGTGGCCAGGCGGGTTTGGATCCTTGCATCCCAGCGCTCAGTAAGGCTGGTTAGCTGCATGGCTGACCAAGCTAACAACAGTAGCGGTTCACTACTTAATCTTTCCTTGAGTAAATCACCTCGGTAGTGTAACGTTATTCCCTGTTGGTCTCAGAGGCTGTGCTCAAACCCAGTCGAGTTCAGCTGCTGAGCCCGGTTCTGTTGCCTGTTAATGGCAGATTCAGTTAGCAACCGTTTATAAGCAACTAGCTACTTTAGCAAGTAGTTAAGTTAAAACTATCTGTCCATCAGGGGACTCTGTAAATCACAGAGAGTTGAAGCTGAGCAGCCGGAGGACACCAAATATATTGTGTATTAAATCTGATCCAGTTTGAATAAAGTTCTAAAGTTGTGCTTTTGTACAGTAATCAGTGAGGCCCGGACATAGATGACTGTAGCAGCCCTCACAGTCACTCATAGACTGGATTAAACAGGAACCACTCCGCTCCGGAGGTGTCAGAAGAGAGAAAGTGTTTCATTGGATGTAAAGTTAGTACACGCCCCCGAGTGCAGGATGACATCATCAACAACTTGTTATGGTTTATCAGGTAATGACAAACTCTAAAATACTGACTTCTTTGTCATTACTTGGGCAGATTATGTGACATTTTGGATTTTTTAAAATATTTTTTAATATAATGAATTGAGGTGTTCTGGCACGTTCAACTGGGAGGAAACCTCGGGGCAGACCCAGAACCTGCTGGGGGGACTATATAGCCATCTAGCCTGGGAATGCCTCAGGATCTCCCAGGAGGAACTGGAATGCATTGCTGGGGAGGGGGAGGTCTGGAACACCCTGCTAAACCTCCTGCCACCACCACCGACCCAGATAAGTGGAAGGGAAATAGATGGATGGATGAAGTGAGTTTTACTTTGCATGGAGAACCACACTGTTTCTGGCTCACTGTCATTCCACTAAAGCTTTGGTGTTTTTATCAATGAGAGCAGTAAATATCTAACATATTGATTAAATGACAGTATAAACGATTTTAATTAAATGAGTTGATTGTTTTAAATGTTCATTTTGTGGTTAAAGAAGGAACACCAGTAAACTGATGTGCTGTTTATCACTGATCTGCTGCCCGCTGAGCAGCACCACTGGAGCAGCTGGGGTTAAGGGCCTTGCTGAAGGGCACCTCAGAGGTGGTAATGAGGGAGGGGTAAGCACTGCCTTTCACTCTTCCCATCTATGTTTTTCTGGGGACAGAACTGAAGACATCCCAGTCACATGCTCACTTCTCTCACCTTTGGTCCACCTCTGCCCGTAGATGAATAAGATTGAAATGTAGGTTTAATGTAGTTAAAGCAGGCACACAAGTAAACCGATGTGCATGTATCTCTGTGACTAACAGTTGATTTATACTGTATGAAGAGCTTCTCCTTCACTTCATTAGACCCCTGCAGCCACATGAGGGCAGCATGACAGATATGTTGATAAATCTGCAGCCACTGATTGGATATGCACTGCGACAGAGTGCAATACCATTACACACGGCCCGTTCACTGTGTTTACCTTTCATTAAATCACGGCAAACGACACCAAGCTGCTATAAAATAACCACACACACTTCTACACACACCACATAGGTCTGTTAGAACTCTGTGTTCTGCTGTTCATGTAGAGGACTTCTGGAAATCTGTATCACATTTTACCATCAATAAAATCTAACAGTAACAATAATTCGTATTTAAAGGAGCACCAGGGTTGTGGTGTTGTGTGTGTGCATCATGCAATGCAGAGTTTTCCATTGTTGGAGGTGTGTTTGCCATCCTTCACTCCGATTGGCTCAGCTGTTTCAGTTTGATGAGACGGATGATATGATTGGCCGAGGGTGTATTTATTAATCACCACACCCTCTGATCTATGTGTTCACCATGATCTTTCATCAGCCTTTTTTCACTTTGAGCTGCTGCGCATGCATGAACCAAAATAACGGGATAGCTTGGAGACACCCACAGAGTCCATTAGCCTGAGACACGCCACTTTGTTTTTGTTTCTACCTACATTACCTACACGTGTTGCATTGTCACAGCTGTAGCTTTGTGTACCGCAGTGCAGCATGTTGGTACAATTAAAGACTAACTCTAATCCTGAAAAGCAGCGTTTCACTGTCCCCTCTGATTAAAAGATACAAACCTGTTTCACTTCTAGCTCGGGTTAGCTGTGGTCAGAAATGTGCTTTTTTCTGGAGTCCACCTGTGCATCACTGCAGCAAGGTGAGAAATTAAACCACTGGATGTCAGCAAAAACTAGATTTTCAGGGGGTGTTTAGTTACTTTTTCAGTTCCCTCTCTCTCTGTGAAATACAGGTTTTGTTCTGTCGTGTTTTAATAAGTCTGATGTACATGACACATAAGCTGGTCCTCAGGTGAACCAATGCTCTGTCTGCGAACAAACTTTGTTTTCTTGTTGGGTTCTTCTCGGTGAACTATTTTAATTTTTCGAACATGCTGTTTATATTCTACATGTTTGATTGTTGCCATGGCAGTTTCCTGTTCTTTCATTTCTTCTCAGTTTGCTTAGGAAATGTCAGTTGAATATACCAAAGTATGTGACCATCACTGGTCCTTATCTATGCAGAACAACATACTGAATATTGCATGGGCGCATATTCATGCAAATACACAAAATGCATGCAAACACATCTCAGTCAGATATATGAAGGCATTTCTGTATGAAACACACACGCACAATGTGTAGTTGACTGTGTGGACACACTAACACATCAAGGTGTTTTCTTACTTCAGACAGGCAGGACTTACCCTCAGCTGCTCTTGCGCACAGCTCATTAGTTGGCCTGGAATCTACAAGAGAAGACACAATTAGCTGTTGACTCTGAAGTGACCACAGTCCTTAAAAGGCTTCTACAGCAGCCATTACAACAGATGAGCACAACTCTATTAAATTATCCACCCACATTCCTAATCAAGACAGTGAAAGCTAAAGACTAAACTGTAAAAACTGTAAAAAGCTCTTTCACTTCATTCATGGAAATTGTTGGTTACACAAGCCTGAGAGAGGAAATACCAACAATCTGACTTAAAGCTTAATTGAGTGCAGCATTTGTATCCAAAATAATAAAAGAAAACATTTATTAGTTTAAGCCGACCTGGGGTCAGGACACCCAAGGCGGGTCATTTCTGGGGGTCTCCAGATGGGTTTGAAGGATAAAATAAAATACTGAGACAGGAAGCAGCTCTCAGCAATGTCAACACGAGACGAGAACTCCTAAACACTGCATACTATACTCCTCCAGTGAACAGTTATTGTCCAATCATATCTTAGCAACTAGGCACATAAGCTTTGGACAACACGATGGATGTGGAGGTAGGAAAGAGTGATGCCCAGTCTTTTTTATCCAACTTTCCAAAACTAAAGAAAGGTTAAATAAATTGATTAATGAGTGTATTCTGCTTTAATAATAGCTGCTATATTAATGCAGTTCAATTCCAAGGCCAGGGGCTAGCATATCCTTAGCTAACTACATTACCTACAGAGTATGTTTGAAAAAAGCCCCGTCTAAGAAATCCATTGTAACCCCCAAATGCATGTGAGCCGCGGTCGCCACAGCGATACGTGGCCCAGAAGCGGGCCTCCACTCGGCTCCATGTTGAATATGCGGCTGTTCTATTTTTAACAGGCGCCAATTCACACAGAGCACCTCGAGCTGACAGGAAGTCAGACACATACAGACACAACAGCATAGAGAATCCGGTGGATTTTCAAAATAAAATTCCCCGTGCAAACTGCCAGTCATAAAAACAGACAAAAGAGAAACAAATGAACTACGTAGCATATTTACACATGTAGAAGCATGTTTAGAAGCACATAACCCAGGAAAATTACCAAATCTGAGCAAATAAACAAAGTCTGGCGGGCTAAACGCTTCTGAAACACTACTAGTGGGGTTGAAGTCATGTGGAGGACAGACTAAAACAGCGTCAAAGCCGCGACGTGACAGAGACGTGACAGGCGGGGTTTCGGGGTAAGGAAACTAGTGATGTGTTCAGGTTTGTTTCCCCATTCCACGTGCTGAACCCAAACTAAAGCCCAACACTTGGGTCCCACTACAGACATACAACACATTTGACTGTGTACATACACAGATATAGACATAAATACAGCTAAAACAAAGACATCAAGCTCCACAGATTCACATAAATATAAAACAGATTAAAGAAGTCCATCTTTATGTCCATGAGGTAGGTGGATATTACAGTATATACAGTATGAACAGCATAAAAAAAATTATGAGTGATGATATTTACATGTTTAAAGAACAAAAACTGAATGAAAACAGTGAGAATGAATAATTTATAGGTGGATGTTTGAGACATGGGGTTATTGCACAGGGATTGTTCTTGACACTGTGTGTCTGTGTTAACTGTCCATCAAAGTGATGGCCTGTGGGTAGAAAATGTTCTTGAGTCTGTTTGTTTCGGTGCACAGTGCTCTGTAGCGCCTCCCAGAAGAGAGAAGTTGGATCTGGGGAACTTTACCTAATGTAAGTTTACCAGACTGAGTGGTTAGTCATCATCCAAAAAGCCCTTTCTCTACAGATACAAGAAATAAAAAAAACCTAACCACAGTTTTGCTTTTCCAAAAATGTTTTCATTAATACGCATCAAAATAAAGTTCTGCTCAAGAGAAATAACTTTCTGTGATTGTTGAGAAACTCAAAGGACAGAAAGAGAATTCTAATGTTCTAGATATTCTGGGTTATGTGCTGACTAGCTACCTATGTTTGACATTATCAACAACAAATGAGGATTAGGGCATTTGCCTGCACATGCTAGCTTAAAGGTCAGTGTAAAGTGGGTCTGCACAGTCCAGTATCTCTACAAATTACATCCACTTTGGACGAGTTTGCACCTCACGTCTACTGCCAACGTTCAGTGCCAACACAGCAAATATTGTGTCCTTGTTGTTGGTCAGGATGGTGGATTCACATGTAGCACATAACATGTCCAACCTCCATTTCATCCAACCTAACAAAAGTTGGGAATTATTTTCTTCAGTCCTTCAAAAATCAAATGTATTTCTTACTGTCACTTTGGGCTACAAAATATGAGAAGCTGCTTAGATCAGTTCTCTTGGTCTCCAGTCACCGCCCTGTGTTCCTGTCTCAGATGTACATAAACCCACTACCACGTCCACTAACCTTCCGCAATCTTTACATCTGGCCAACCTCTTGTTTGTCATTGTTGGTCCAGATACTGAAGTACAGACAGATGTGATAAAAACAGCTTGCTTTAATGTTTGTATTGTATGTTTCCTCAGTTTATGGTGGTGGAATCTTTGATCATTTCACATATAACATACTGTTTGACAACTGTGCGCTGCATTGTGAGCAATTTATGTGAACAACTTTGTAATTCATGCACTCAAATTAGAGGAAGTTACTGTAACATGAGGAACTGAAGTGACAGGTTGTTGTGGCTACTCTGTTGAGATAGATAGATAGATAGATAGATAGATAGATAGATAGATAGATAGATAGATAGATAGATAGATAGATAGATAGATAGATAGATAGATAGATAGATAGATAGATAGATAGATAGATAGATAGATAGATAGATAGATAGATAGATAGATAGATACATACATACATACATACATACATACATACATACATACATACATACATACATACATAGATACATAGATAGATAGAGGGTTGTGTAAATCAGAGCATTAATGTTCATCACTGTACAGATTTTTAAATCTGCACATTTTCAATATGCATCTGAAAAGCTCATATTCATACACCTCTACATGTGTTTGTCACCTTTCATTTTAACATTCGACTCCTGTTTTTACTACTGATAAAAATGCAATCAGATGGAAATCAATGATTTAGTGACCCAGCATATTTTCAGTTTCATTCACCATTCATTTCACACAAAACATCTATTTGCACAATAAATAGTTGAACTGTCAATCTGCAACACTGACTCCCACAAACCTCTGCAGGCAGAAGGAATATTATGAGCTAACATGCTCTGAGTGGACTAAATCGGGTGAGCTACAAAGCTCCCAGGTGTTTTTTTCATGTTCCATGTATGTACAGAAAGTGTCAAGGGCAGCAAATATGTAAAGTTGACCAAGTTGTATGTCAAGTTGATCAAGTTGACCAAATGTTTGCAGCAGAACTGAAAGTTTGTACAGCTACAGCAAGCAACACGGCGAAAATGTATCAGACATCACATGCACGGCACAAAGCTGTACACTTCATCCATTCTGAGCTACTGTAGAAACATGCTGGTTCAACATGGTGAACTCCTTGGAGGAGAAGAAGGCCAGCAGCAACAAAACATAATTATTATTTTGAGGTAATCATACAGCCATGAAAACATAGTTTTGCAGATAATATTCCATTTCTACCATATTCTGTCAATAGAGCCCCATAAATCAGACACAGTGGACCTTTAAGATCAGAATATATAAACCCTGAGTAAGCACGACAAAGTGAAAGATTGTATTAATGCTTGTCTCAAACTGCAGACTGTGGCTATTTCTAACCCCAACACTGTGTAGATCTAGTACGATGCAAATTCAAAAAAGTATTAGTAAAATAAGATTTGTTTGCACTTCCTCATGTATGACATAGAGAACAGCTGTTAGAGGCAAAATGGTGAAGTGAGTGAAAGAGATGAAGACAGATTATGTGAAAAGGAGGAAAGAAAGATCTGAGAGTTGCATAAATCAAAAGAGGCAAGCAAGAGAGGAGAGAGTGAGAGAGAGAGAGAGATAGAGAGAGAGAAAGAGAGACGGGATGGTAGAGCAAAGCTCTGTGCAGCACTGTATACCTTAGCCATGCAGAAAATGCTGGAGTAAAGAAAATGCCAATAAGTCTGCTGATCAAAGCCAAATGAGCCTGACAGGAGAGAGAGAGAGAGAGAGAGAGAGAGAGAGAGAGAGAGAGAGAGAGAGAGAGAGAGCCTACAGTGAAATGACACAGGGATTATAGAGGGGGCAGGATCTCACACCAATAGCTACAGAATCAGCTATTCAGCCACAACAGCTGGCTTCTGCCAACCAGATGCCGATCCATCACTGCTTCAGTCTGAAATCATTACTTGAGCTCAGTTTTGGGGAATGACTCCTTTCTGAATGTTGTGAAAAGGCTCTCGAGGGCCTAGGTGTTCCCTGAGAAGGGTTTTTACAGCCCATCAGAGCCACAGAGCAACATGTCAGGCTTCAGCATCTGTGTCTGTCTGATTCAGTCATATTGCTTTTGGCTGGTAGTTGAACTCTTTGATGCCTTTATTCTGAAGGCAAAGCTGGTCCTTGCTTTAGATGGAAAAAGTATTGTTACACAGTTGAAAGCTAGAAGGAAAAGACTGAAATAATGTCAATGAAAGTTCAACTTGATGCATGCTATGGATCAGCATTTCAAACTAAAATACCATTGGATATTCACTATGAGATGTATCCTACTTTTTACCTGTGTTACCTTATCCAGATTATTGACCTATTAACTGCAGTCTTTGTTTTAGCACTGGCAGTGTTTGACAACTCAAACTGTTTCTCTGCTTTCTTTAGTCTTAGCCTGGCTGTTATCTAGTAACTAGCATAGCAGTCCAGATCTTTCTTTTGATGAACAATGGTAGTATAATATTGTGAACTTTTACATAATACAGTACATGACCATCAACTCTCTATTGGCCTGACTATCTAACTCATCTCACAGCACTGTAGCAAATGCTAAACTGCCCTTATGGTGGTGTAGAAAAGAACCAACCTGCAAACAGTAATGTAGTAAGGCATTATTACATTAGTACAAACAAATAGAAAACATATTTGTCATGTATTCAAAATATATTTTTAAAACAAGACCAAATTGCTTCATGGCTGTGAAGTGAAGCCTATGTGGAAGTACCAAAAACTGCAGTTCCTCAAACAGCCACTTGAGGCTGGCTCCAGAAGTGAGTCAGTCTCCATAAGTCCCCATGTTAAAATGTCCAACTTCACAGTAGAAATAAACATGTTTACAGCCTGGTACAAAAAACAGTTTTGGTCTCTATAGCTAATTTCCCCGTTCATGACAACTGTACTGAGGGTGGATTCTTATACAACTCACCTGTTCAAATGATATTAAGGCTTAAAGTTATGCAGAATTAAGAGTGTGGAGGCTTTAATTGACAGGTGGGTGTCGTTACAGATGGCTTGTTTGAGCAATCAGGCATCATTTGGCCAACCTCTGGTCTGCCAATGATCCACGTCTTTGCCCATTTTTAGAATAGTAGGGAGGCGGAAGAGACAGGACTGCCAACATGCCAGTGGCCAGAGTAGGTTCATGTAGGTTCATCGACTGCCGTTGTCTTGTACTAATGGCATGTCTACACGGGAGGTGTGTCTACACAGGAGGTGTGTCGGCACAGGAGGTGTGTCGGCACAGGAGGTGTGTCGGCACAGCAGGCGTGTCTACACAGGAGGATGTAATAGATGTGCTTCTATTTCCAGTCCAACTACACAGGTGGTGTAACAGCTTGCTTCCCTCATGGTATATGTAATGTATGATAACGTGACCTGAAACGTATTTTTATTTGTTGGGCTCGAAGCACTGCCAAAACACGGCTGACCTACACTCAATATTGTGCCTGAAAGCATCCTTTGTAGACAAAGACAGAGCACTGAAGCTGTTGCTGCTCTGCTAACATGCTGCTCATGCTACGCCCCCTGTGTAGATACGGTGTTCGCCAGCCTGCAGGTCGCCTCGCTGTTCCGAATGGTAGATAGGCTATTTCTTGCTGCTCCTGTGGTAATTCTACAGTAAAAGACTTCAGGGAAAGTTTAGATTTTTTTAAAGAGCTTATTTTGATTGTGATAAGCTGTTTTTTCAGTGAGCAGAGTCTATTTTGGTGTTGGCGCATGGCTCCACACTGCCAAGCTGGCATTTTCCTGGAGTGCAATGAAGTTATTTCCTCAAGTGCGGCGGTTGAATACTTTGGCAACTTGCTGTGTGTCCCAGTGGAGAAGAGGTGCGCTAAAGGGTGTTGTGATGCCAATTCAGCAGTACTGCAATCTTCTTGCCAAGGATGACAACTTTGTTGTATGTTCCCCCGTGCTTGGAGTAGGTTGACAGCTGACTGCCTGCAATGCATGTGTTCTGTCATATTTTCATCACTTTATACCCATTTAAACCTCTCATCTTTAACTCAAATACCTCCTAAGAGGTAAACTCTCCTAAGGATTTCTGAACTGCCATAACAGGGACAGTCCTGTGTTTAAAGGAGATGAAAGTCACAAATGGCATTGGCCTGTGTGGATGAAATATCTCAGGCCAAAGATAGAAGGGAAGAAGTGAGATTCCTGATCATACTGAGTTGAGCCTGGGCAGACAAATTTTAGCTGGCAGCATTGATTCAATTATCATCACTATCAAGGTTGAAGTGGGTTTTGTAATATTGTCATTGTTTCAATTGTTCATGACTTTCTAAGTAAAAAGTGTCTGTCAGTCACAAAGGTATGTAAGGAAGTTAAAGCATGTAAAAATGTAAAAACTATAAAAATTATGAAAAACAAAACATGCTTGTGGCACTCAGAGCTCATAGCATTAAAACATTATGTCGGTCATATTGTTGGCACAAATTGCAAAAGACTCATCTTCATATGATGAGGCTGCAGCTGAAGCTGCCATTATTAAGCATATCACTGATAGTAATCCTGGGTTTGATAGAATCGTCAGGAATGAACATTCTGTCTTGTCAAAACATGGAGGCCATATTTCTTAAGGAAATTTAACAGAGAAAAATTCCCTCACTTTTCTTATCAACTGGAAACATTATGAATTGGTATGGTTTGTACTGTCCAGGATGTGAGGGCTCTGCAGCAGGTGACTGAAGTCCAGAACGTCATTGGTATCCACCGATCATACATCAATGATACAGGTAAGGTGAGGTGCCTGTGCAGAGCCTATAGACCCACCCCAGTACCAGCCTGTCCACTCTGCTGCCATCTGGCAAGCCATACAGAAGTATCCACTGACATCAGGGCAGCTGTTTTTCTCTGTGAGTCTAAGTCTCCTCAACTCATCCCTCATACTCCTTAAGAAAGGTTTTTTTATTTTTATTTTTTTGTCTTGTGTTGCATTAAAGGATGCAACATGCATTTTTTCAGTAACTCAGTCCTTAGGGACCAGAGTGTGGCTGGTTCAAGTCCAGCACGGACCACAGTGTGCAGTGTCGACTGGTAGCCATCACGCCACTATCTCTCCAAATTTGCATGTCTTTGAGCCCTTTGTGTGTGTACTCTATTTTGGGCCTATATGTGTAAACTGGAATGAGGGATTAATAAAGCAAATTGTCAACCCTGTGTTGTAGAATAACAGATAAATGGACCATGAACATTGATATTTGCTGAGCACATTTATGCTCCCAAGGAGATAGAGCCTTTTGTTTTGAAATAAACCCCTGACCTTTCCTCGAGTGCCACATTGAGAACAAACTTGATGTAAACCAGCAGTGAAGTAAAACAAAAGCCTCAATACGTTTAGATTCCGGCAGCACACTTTTTAGCCTAGTAGTCACGGGGCAGATACACACATTATTTTTCTCTTTCACGAACATTTTAATTCACGAAAACCTTTAGCCGGGTTCTAATTTAACAATTAAGAAGACAAAGAAGATGTTTGCATGTGTCACATTTGTATGCCATGAAGCTACTCGAGTACACAGTAGCATTCATTACCAGTACAGGATTACAAATGAACAACTGATTTCAATTTAGTGAGACCAGTATTGTATGTTACACACCATTTCTCATCACATCTTGAAATCTAGTATTGTTGCCGATGCACATCTTCGTTTTTTTAAAATATATATATACATATATAAAATATTGCAGAGAAGGGAGAGTGTTACGTAGATAATTAATGAATCTATGCTGCACAAAACTCTAAAACCTGCAGGGAATGAAAGCTGGGAGGCAAGGATGGAAACAGAGAGGGGGTGGAAAGCAAGAATGAGTGAGACGATGCTGAATAAGCAAGAATGCTTGCAGCCCCCAGTGGGAGACTGTACCTCAACCACTGCAGTCAGCTCATAAAAGACTGTGAGAGAGGTTGAAACATGGGGGGGGGGGGGGGCTTAGGAGCGATATGAGGACAAATACCTACTGAAGTCCTGCTAGCAGCTCCTACAGGCTGCTTGTGTTCATTACACATCGCAAGATTTGCATGAAACAAATTACATACTGGCAATTACGCGAGTCTTACTGGTGGTAAATTAAAATAATAATGGTTAGATCACTGAAATCCCTTTAATGGCAATAGAAAGAAAAGGGTCCAATGAGACAAGTCAAAAATACAATTTGAAACATGAATATTCACTCAAAACTTAATTTTAAATACAGTTATCAGCTTTGCCACAAGAAGTGCCACTTTTTTTTTTTTTTTTCAGGGATGTAGTCACACGATATCTTAAGGCTAAAAGTAGCTCCTTAGTGGTGTAGTTGGAAAATATGGTGCCTTATTTTTTGCTTTTTATGTCTAAGTGTTTTGTTTAAACTGCAATTATATCGCTGTGTTCAAAGTGTCAAACTATAGTCAAACTATATTGACAAAACAGCAATTTTAATACGTGTAACATCATAATATTTCATTCAAATTTAACAGAGACAAAATAAAATTGTTCCAACATAAAGTACACTAACTCTGGTTTGAGCAAAATAAAACCCTAATTCACAGTTAGATGTGAAAATATTCTGGCTCTACATGCGGTTTTTCCCCATTGCCTCTCTGATGCCTGACCTACCTCTTGCTCGTCTCCTGATATTTTCACATCTTACCTGGTTAATTAACTCTCTCGTGGTAATGGTTGAGTGTTAATATAAAAGGGCTATGATGCTGAGGAAAAAAGGTATTCTTAAGATACATTATAGAGCTTGTGCAGAATTATACTAAAACATTTCTTTTTAAGAAAGCTCATTCCACCAAGCAATGCCTCTTTGCAAAATCTGCTTGGTTGACCTTTTCTCAGGTTAGAGTAACAGGCCCTCAAAATTAATATCCCTGATCATAGTTGGTCATAGCAACATGGTCAAACTTGCACCGGCTCTTAGCTTAAGAGTTCTCTCAGTTGTTCTAAAGAGGAACTTTAAGTGTCATTTATAGTAGAGAAACTCCTTGTTCTTGTCCTTTGTGAATGTAGTCAGTAATCAAGTTACGTTGCATTGGACCAAGAATGACTGACAAACTAACACCAACATCCCTATGTCTGCCTGTGAGCAGGGCAAAAATGAAGATATCTGAAAAAAGTTACCAATACATGATATCAACACAAAGGGTATAATACCCCACATAGACCCTTGTTTTCATAGACCTTTGTCTGATATGCAACGCAAGATATACAGCCGCAAATACAAGGTTTTTGGGGTACTTCATGACTAACACATACACATACACACAACGTGTAACACATACATACACCATAAGTCAGTGGACACCACTATAATTATTGCGTTCAGGTGCTTCAGTCACACCCATTGTTAAGAGGTGCACACAATTCAGCTAATACCCATGCAGTCTCCATAGACAAAAAATAAAATTTAGATTGGGTTGTAAAGAACTCTGTGACTCTAAATGTGGCAGTGTCATATGATACCACCTCTGCCACAAGTCAGTTTGTGAAATTTCCACCTTACTAGATATGTCCCAGTCAACTATAGGAGCTGTTACCATGAAGTGAAAGCGACAAGGAGGAACAACAGCTTATCAATGAGGTGGTAGACCACGCAAACTCGCAAAGTGACAGAGTGGGGCTCCACTCACTACAGAGTTCCAAAAACTGCCTCAGGAAGCAACATCAGTACAAGAACTGTGCATTGGGAGCTTCATGAAATGTGTTTCCATGGTCGAGCGGCTCCATACGCAATGCCAAGCGTCAGCTGCTGGAGGGTAAAGCACACTACAACCGGACACTGGATTTTGAAGTGATGAATCACACTTCAGTATTTGGCAACCTGATGGATGAATCTAGGTTTGGAAGATGTCAGTAGAATACATGCCTTCCAGACTGCATAGTGCCTGCTAGTTAAAACTTTGGACAACCAGCTCCAGCACCTTGGAAATGGTTTACAGTCTAGCATTCCGTAATAAAAAAGTAATCCAAGAAGCATTGACATTCTGTGGTAATTTCTAACAGTCATGGTTACCTACTGTTAAATGAATGGTGAAGAAAAGTTTCTGTGCATTATACTGAGAAAACATAACCCTCATTAGCTCCACTCACACAGCAGTTGTATCCTCCTGTTCTCTCAATCTCTCTGCCTTCCACTCTTGGCCAGGGGAAAGAAAAGGGGAGCATACTTTATAGTGACAGGCAGAGCGGCCAAATACCAATAGAGAATACATCAGCTTGGCAATTATTGGATTATCTCACGCTGATATCATTACCGCCAAGCATTCACTCCAATCATTGATTGCATTTTTCAATTTACTTCACCATTAATGCGAGTGGCCCGACTGAACAATCTTCTGATGAGCCCATGGCTCAGTCGATAAGTCCCGCCCCTCAGGTGCTTGTCAAAGTGTGTGTGTGTGTGTGTGTGTGTGTGTGTGTGTGAGTGTGCAAGCATGTGTCTGCGTATGCATGTGCAGCAAAGTGTGTTTTATAGAATACTCAGAAGTAGTTTCTCATTCTCAGTGGTTCTTTAGGGGCTACCAATCACAGCACGAGGCAGAAAGAAGAGCGTGGGCCGACTAATTTTGAAAAATGGACCTAAAGGAAAAGTAAATCGTCCTCTTTGTGAAGCAAGTCAGTATAAAGTGGGTTAAACAGGGCTAAGCTACAATAAGAGCTGGATTTATTAGAGAAAAAATCCTCAAAACCTTGATTATAAATTTTTGTTTTCAAATCACAGACTGTAAGGGCAAAAACATACAGGCAGAGCCAAATGTCATGTCAATATGTTTCCATGAATGACATCCTGTTTGGTGCAGGACCTTCTATGCCCAGTGTTCTGTAGATATACAGGACATAAATTCTACAGTGGACGTTTGATGCAGAAAGCTTTGGCAGTGGGCCAGACGTCTATCAGCTAAACCATGTTATAGACAGGCTTTCCCATTACAAACAATCCAGGATGTGTATGCAGCATGGGGGTGGAAAACTACAATGCTACAATGTCTACAATGATTTAAATGAATGAAAAGACTGTTTAGAGGTGAATTCATATTCGGCACAACCAAAACCTTTTTACCACACACCTGTCTTTAACCCCCAAATTCCACCGGGCCCGGGTACGTGGCAGCCACCAGAACTATACGCAGGCATTCTAGTCAATGTTTCAAACCCCACCTGCCCCGCCGTGGTCCAGTTCAAAGGTGTCTCAGAAGCGGGTCTGGAAGGAAGTCAGACGCAGAAATAGCATAGAGAATCCGGTCGATTTTCAAAATAAAACAGCTGGTCGTAAAAACAGCCAAAAGGGAAACAAATGAACTATGTAGCATGTAACTATGTAGCATGTAGCATGTAGCATGTAACTATGTAGCATGTAGCATGTAACTATGTAGCATAGTTAGAAGAACCCAGCATACTTAGTTAGAACACAGCATAATTACTGTAGAAGCACGGAGAGACGTGCCCGGCGGGGTTTTGGGTCTGTTTGCTCTGGCTAGCTAACATGACACATGGAATTCCAGTAAGACACTGCATATATAACAATGATAACAGTAATTGAGACTATACACAAAGTTAAGTCTGCAGCCAGTGAGAAATTAACTGTGAGTGAATTGTTACATTACTGCAAAAACTCATATTAGACAACTGCAGTGTATGCAGGCAAAATTTCACTCATAACAATAATGTCAATTCAGGATTCATTTTATTGGCACTGTTTGTTAAGCATCATTGATCTGTCACACAGGATCATGAAAATGAATAACAAAATCACACAATTCATTTCACAACCATCAGCACACAGTCTCAGGGAAACCATTCACCTCGTTCCAGTACTTCCAGAGCTCAGACCAGACCAGACTGCTGCAGCTAGCTACATTTGTAACTTGATCCTGAATGATCCTCCCAAAGTCAGTAAGATGTATCCTTTGGGTAGATTACATCGACCCTGAGCAAAGAGTGGTGGATTCATGAAAACTGGGACACACAAACAATCAAATGTGCTTAAACCATTTGCACCAGCTTCACAAGAACACATTTATTACAGGGCCTGGGTCTCACTACTCCAAACTCTACACCTTTATGACTGCATTAAACAAACATTACTCAATGACCTAATGAGATCTGAACAAATTATCACTGCTGATGTTTTTGTGAAAGGAACATGCTCAGAATCATTTTGGCACAGCTCCTTTATTTTAAGTATGGACACGGTTTGGATGTGAACATGAAGCTCTTTACCCACCCTCTCAATGAACAAAGCTGTCAGATTGTTCTCTTTTTATTTCCCTAATGCATTGCAGGGCACTGTTACAGAAATGTGCAATATCCTTGTCATTGCTCTGTGCCTCACTCTGCACAGAAGCTGAGCTCAGATCCAGAGGCACCACTGTGTGCCTACAGTATGCTTATTAGCAATATGTGGATGTAAGAATAGTTTTTTGTTGTTGTTGTTGTTGTTTGTTTCATCATATCAATTAGAGTGCAACTGCTGTTTATTAGTTTAAATCATTCTGAGCATGTGGCAGCTGTATGCTCCGTTTGTTAAATATGTATGCTCTGTATCTTTGACATACAGTGCACCAGATCTTTTATATCGATGTTAAATCGTTTTAATTCAACTCAAATCACCAGAAAATATATGTTTGATCATTCTGCAAGTCCCAGCTTCCATTCTATATGATTTTACGGCAACTCATAGTTTAGGTTACAAAACATTGTGGTTAATGAATTATGGTTGATGAATGATTATTTGAAGTTATACAAAGCATCATGTAACAACTAAGAACTAATTTTTTATGATTTTTTTATAACCTCTGGAGGTCAGGTGTTAAAATTAGATACAACTAAAATAAAAAAGGCCATGTGGTGTAGGTTGCTTTGCTAGCACAAAGATATGACACAGTGTGAAGGTAACAGAGGGATCTAATAGTCAATTAATTAATTTGATAATTAATATAGTTATGTGAGCTCCAAAGCTGAAAATAGAACAGTTCAAACAGAGCAAACATCAAAAAAAGTTTGCTAGTACTGAACACTGATGGAGTCAACAGTTCAAACACTGGGTACTCACTCATTAGCCTGGGTATGAATACATCTGACGTTTGCAGGAAGCTCTGTGGAAGTTTAATGCTGAAATGTTTCCCAAATGTTCACGTCTCTTCTGTTATTGTCCTTCACTTTTCAACACTTCACAGAAGTTGGAAAGTCACCTTCTGTTTTTGAAACCCACCATCGGAACTATTAAATAAAAAAATATATAAAAAAAGAGGCTCAATCTTTCACATCAAAGTGTGTTTACAGGTGTTGGGGACTACTACTGCATATGTGAAAAACATAGTATAAAGCCTTTTGTGTCAGGGAGCTGTGTGAAGTCTTATAAATGTCCTCAAGCAAAGTCAACATCGGTTTGGGTTGAAGACTACAAGTTTGAAAATGAAAAAGAAAATCTGGGGGTGTGGAGTTAAAAAGAAGTGAGCCTACCAGATGTCTCAGCTCTGTTCAAGGCTCGAGGTTCCAGGCTACAGTGGCCTCAACTAGCACACCTGAGTCGCCAACCAAACTGTGGGCACGTTTTAACGAGGTGGGAGAATGTGTGGAATAAAACAGGTGATATCTCTGGTTCTGTTGAATACATTTTAATACTTTATTTAAACTAGCCATCGTGACTCTGATAATGTTATAATGTTACTGAAATTCTAAATTGATGTCCATCACAAAGCAAAGTAAATTTGTTGACGTTGTTTTATGAATATATACAGTACGTCCTGGTAAGAGGGTTTTCTACTGGCAGCCTGATGGGAGGATTTGGAATGAGCTGTGGGGATGTGAGAAGGTTGCTTTATATCTAACTGCTTGGGTGTAGCGATCTGATACTAAGGACTAGATGGTTAATGTTATTTTAGTTGCATGGTCGATGATCCAAGAAAATTTTGATTCATTTTTAACAGAAAGAAATGTTAAACATGTGATGTTGACAGTGCGAGCTGACTCAATGAGTAACTTTTAGACAGCTGTTAAAATGTCTTCCTGAACATTAAAAAAGTTTCCTCAGCAAAAAGAGGCGCATGCCTTCTTGTACAGAGTCACTATGCTTAGTGCCCAAGTATCCGAAGGCACCCACCTGCTACACCACCTGCCCTTTTGATTCAAGGGGTTCAAACAGTTGGTTGGCAGCATCACCAGATGTTAGTCTCCACCCACAGCACAGTTCTTTGGTCTCAGCGATGTTCAGCTCCAAAGACCTCTCAACAGTTCATTCAGGTCAGTCAGGTGGCTCACTAGGGCCAAGTCATCCATGTTCTTAAAAAGAGTTTGTCATTTGCAACATGTTGCCCACTGCGTTGCTTTTCAGGTAAACCGGAGTGAGTTGAGTTTGTCTGCAACCAATGTGTAGAGGTGGTCACACGCCACACACTAATGTGAACGCCACTGGCCTGTAGTCATTTGGGATCTTAGCCTTTGAGTTTTTTGGTACAGTTATAAAGACGCTTTCCATGTGTGGGGAACAAAACTAGAATCCGGGAACAGCTGAAAGAGTTGGGTCATAAATTCTTCCAGTTGAGAAGCACATTCCCGAAACATTGTGCCTTTAAACTTGTCTGGGCCTGGCGTTTTATGTAAGTTTAGTCTGGAGACCACTTTTCCCTTTTCCACTGTGACTAATGTATGTGGGGGGGCTAGGACTGTTGGAGTTCCAATCTTCGCATGGTTGTGAGCTACTGAACCTGATGTTTAGCTGCTCTGTAAAAGGACATGGCCTCTGGTCTCTACCCATCATGGTGTTGAACCAAGTCCTTCCAGTACTTCCAGTGGTGACATTTCCTCCACTTTACTTTTGGAGTGAATTTTTTTTATTCTCGAACCCATTTTCCAACTCAACTACCTACTGATCAGAGATACAGTCCTAATGCAGGCTCCCACCTTCAGAATGGTGAATGGTATATGGGCTGGATTTAATATAGCAATTTTCTACATTAATGGACAAAGCGCTTTACAATTGCCTTTCATTCCTACACACATGTGCACAGATGACCATGCCCATTAAGAAGAACTTGGGGTTGAGTGACCAACCGATCTACCTCTACAGCCACTCATGAAGAAGACACTGACATGGAAGATAAATCCTGACTTCTTGTCTACACTGGTGAAACCTTAGTTCAGTCGACATCAGAGGCCTCTCAGACATCTTTTTCTGTTGTTTATCTCCCGCACAGATATGCCTCTTTATTAATCAATACACACTTCACAAAGGTAATTTCTGTAACTTTCAACCTTCTCTTCAGGGAAAGCAAAACAATCCAGATGTCACCAGTTACCTACTCTCAGATCAAAACATTCCCTTTTGGCTCTTTATCCACATGTCATCCTTTTCTTTTAATATGGTTGGTAAAAGACAAAAAGATGGAAGAATATAAAGGATGGAGGGTTTAATGAGACAAACAAAGCAAAGGTACAATTAAAGGCAACAGTACGGTGGATGCAAGAGAAAGGGAATGAGACAGAAATACAAAGACAAGGAGACATTTTGTCTAAACCGGATATGGAGAAAAAAAGAAGTTTCTACCATCTATAAAAGAGATGAAGACAAGAGAGAGGATGCAGCCAGTGGTATTCATGCTTTAATTAATTATTAAACCAAAGACAGAATAGAGAAAATTGAATGTCATAGTTAGTCCCTGATTTTTCTCATCGGCTGTGAACCACCTCATGTTACATGTTACAATCAGCAACTACAAAAAAGTCGTTAGTTTGATAGTCTAGTCAGTTCACACAGTGACTTCAGATGTGACTGGAGACTCACCCTCAAAAGATGGCCAACTTAGAAATCTAGAATTCCCTCTTAAGAAGCTGTTTTTCCATGATATGTAAAGAAGGAAATATTTGTCTGTATGTAGAGGTATTTCTCATGTGGTAAAAATCTGTTTATCTTAGGGGGGGTCTCAGTATTACAACAGAATCTTTTTTTATATATATCTTTTTACATTAAAGAAAAAAAGAAAAGAAATAAAATCAACAGTAACATATACAACATATTCTCAATAAACAACTAATATTACATGTCCAAAGTAAAATATTCATCTGATCCTGTTTTTCATTTCAACTATCCACCCAGTTCCATCATACACAAGTGAAATATTTACCTCTATGTTTATCCTTTACATATTTATTCAAAGTGTAGGTTTCCATCTGGCATGTCACAACTGTTACTGAGAGAAAACAAACTCATCAAGGCCCCGTCCTCATCCCTGTTGTCATCGTCAACTATTGATGATTTTTACTTCGCTTGAGTTCTACATCAAAACCTTCCACAAACTCAAGCACTCTACTCTTAAAGGTCCAGTGAGTAAGATGGGGGACTGTAATTTTCAGAATAATGCAGACATGAAAAATAATATTCATAACTATGATTTCATGCACGTATAATCACCTGAAAATAAGAATCTTTTAAAAATAAGGCTTTTATATCTACAGCGGGAGCGGGTCCTCTTTCATGGAGGCCTACAGTAGCCCGGGACAGACAAACTAAATACTGACTCTAGACATGGCCTTTCAAGTGTTGTTTCTTCTTTACACTAGGTAGGCGAGGGTGATGTGAGGAGATTGCAATGCAGCAATTACACTGATAGATGCAACTAAATCCTACACACTAGATCTTTAAGACTGGTACAACACGACTGTTTAAATTACATTTTTCCCTCTGACTATTTTTTAATGTTGCCAGGAAGTACATTATTTCTTCTTATGTAGAATATTTATGTAGACTTAAATTCCACCAAATCTCTGAACCTCAAACAAATTAATTGATATTTACAATGTATTTTCATAATGAATATATTAGGTGTGCAACAATCGAGAAAATGCAACTGACAGTGAATCAGCAGCTGATGAAGCCTGTTTTGGTGCTGAAGCTGCAGTTAGAACTCCACCTCAACATATCAGAAAATCTTCATTTATGTGTTATGCTCTTATTTATCCAACAGAGAAAGTCCTTAAACTGTCCTCATGTGTCCTCAAATGTGTAGAATAAAATATGGGAGGTCTGCTGCTGCTCCAAATGATCTCGATGTAAAAGCTTTGAATCTTTCAGTCAGAAAAGCACACAAGCTCAGTTAACAGTTATATCTCAGTGTCATGTTGAAGGATTTAAATAATGAACGAAGCGTCCACACTGTGCCAGCTCTGTGTTGTATTACGCAGAGATTTTGGAGAGGTGTGAGTGTGTCTGTGCCATCAACTTGTTCTGAGCAGGAGGAAACACAAGTGAAAATAATTTAAAGCGTGGAGTGTTTCTGCCTGTGCAATCTGCCTTTTATTCATTTATCTATTTATTTTTGAACATTTATGTAGTGCCTCATTGCGCACCTGCTTTATGGCCCAGCAGCAGCTCAGATTAGATTTGATCAGTTTACTGGTCAGGTCGAGAGTCAAGTGTCAGGTCGGGTCGGGTCCAGAATTGATTTAGAGATAATTGCAGGGAACGGGTTGCTTCCAGCGCTGAACTTTACAGGGGTGTAGCAGGTTTGGAAAACTGCAAATGTTTTTGCAACATAGGATGACAAATTGTGTGTGGCTAATGAGACCCAGCGACTGTCACGGATTGTTTTGCACACTGACTGTAACCGTGGACGTACTGAACAGACGACAATCACTCAATCGATTCATTTCGATAAAAAAAGTTTGGTAATCATAAGACATGGCCTGAAGTTGTTAGAGACATTTTAATTTGCTGTTAAATCAGATTTTTGAACGATTTTTGACAATAGATATCACTATTTATGAGAAGTAAATTCAGATCACATGTCAGTGGGACAAAAAATGTGATTCATATCTGTTGAAAGTTTATCAGCTGTTCATATCCAAATAACATCTTCATATTAAGTTATATCATTTGTGCTTGCATGTGACTGAGCCAATGAATTAAGGAGGTCTATTTGTTTTGCAAAAGAAACATCATCCACTTCAGTATTGATAACATTTGTTGGGCTTGTCAAGTTCTACTTTACTGGAGGATGATGTGGCTGATGGAATATTTGTGACAAACTGCAGTGTGTTCTGGTCAGTGGGACAACACTTTCATCCCCCCTTTTATACTGTATGTACTAAACAGTATTGTGAAACAGAAGCATGTTGTTTGAACTCACATATCTCACATTGTATTTTTATTTTTATCTCTGCCTGCCTCCTTCAGGATCATTCTCACTTTTTTATCACAATTTTTCTCTCCCTCTCTGTTTCTGTCTTCCTCCCCTCTAATGCATGCCGTCCGATTCTTTTCTTTAATACATCAATATACTATTGTGCAGTGGTTGCCATTTTCTGACGCAAATTATCTTCCCAAATGGGGATGTGAGGCGCTCTGCCTCCCTGCACAATCCTTTATTGATCGTTCAGTGTCATAAAAGCAGAATGGGCGAGGGCTGAAAAATAATGAAAGAGAGAGAGACGGACGGATAGAGAGAGAGAGAGAAGGGAGGCCATCTGTGCTGACAGGGAGTTATTTTCCACGACTCAGAGGTTAACTTCTAGTCAGTATTTTGTATCGTGGTTTAACGAGCACTTGTATTAAACTGACTTAATGTTGGCTGCATCCTGGAAAATAATACCTTCCACCCTCCACAGTTTAACACAGTGCCTTTTGTTTTATTACCCAAGATAAATGACCCACTGTTGTCATTGTTTTGAAAAATTTGGCTAATTTTCTTTAACAATAACAATGCACTGCGTTATTTTTTAAAGTCCAGGAGGCTCTAATTACAGAATATGATAGAAATTGAATAGAATATTCAGAACTACAGTAGGTTTTCATTCAATTAAAAATCAGAAGCCTAGAATGGAGAAACAAATTTGGCAACCACTACTTTCTCCTACACGAGGCGAGGTGTATTCTGTTGGTTGCAATCTGCACTCCAGCCCTTTAAGACACATGTACCTAACACAAATAAATATGTTTATCCTTTCTTTCCACCAATGAGAAGAAAGGTCGTGGAAATAACCCGAAATTACCAGTGCTACACTGTGTATGTCGCTACATTTGCTAATTAGCACTACACATCTGCTAAATTCATCAACGATGAAAAATAATTGTTACTGCAGCAGCCTGGGTATGATTCCAATCTGTCACCCCCTCTCTCTCCACCCACTTTCCTGTCCATCTTCAGCTGTCGCTCACCAAATAAAGGCATAAAAGCCTCCCCAAAATATCTTTTCAAAACAAAAACAGTCCTTAGCCTATATTTCATGTGTAGCTTTTCATAATGTAACCGGGGGATGTAAAAGCGCTTTGAGTGGTCGGAAGACTAGAAAGGCGCTATATAAGTACAGTCCATTTACCATTTACCATAACTGATAGTGGACCAGTGGCCAGCATGATGTGATTAAGCATAGTTTTCTACCATAAAATAACTGATGTCAACTCTGTGAGTTAATGGACAGTAAAGTCAAAAGTCTGCTGCAAATTACAGCTGCTGTTAGCTAATGTTAGCTCAGTTTGTTAGCCAGGCTGCCTGGAGTGTGAGCTTAGAGCACCGGGGGAGTGCTAGTGTTTGTACCACAGGTATTTTGGACCACCACAAAAAAGGAGGTCAGGGGTGTGAGGGAATGCTGACAGGGAGTGGAGCTGGTGTCATGGCAGAACCGGAGCTGGACAGTTGGTAATAACCGGGCTCAGCAGCCTCTGTGGACGTAATGACAGACTGAAGAGGACATTGACGGAGAAAGCTAAGAGAGAAAAAAGGAGAGAGTGAAGCAGCAAGAAGCTGATGTTTGGCTGTTAGCAAAGTTGTCGACTCGCTAGTTTTTGGTCATAAGTAATGTAATCATAATAAATACACGTGTACAGCTGTCCATATCTATGACAGTGGGATTACACTCTGAAACTGGGGGCGCTAAATCTCAAAAATACTGATTTCTACATCATGTTGCTTTAAGAACTTCTGCCAGGCTGTACACCCTCTGAATATCTGGAAAGTAATGGAGCACTTCCCTCATGTCCCATATTTTGTGGTCCTACTTTGGTGTGGCCCCACAGTAAACAGGGACAAGCAGCATCTGTGTCATTGTATAAAAAAGTGCTCTGAATCCTTAGTTAATCTATCTGTCAGTGTACTTATGAGTTCACTAAAAAGGAAAATCCTCCTTAAAACTAGGTTTGTGGTATTACAAAGATTTAGGACAGTAAAATCAATATCTACAGCCACAGACAACTGTCTCCCTAAGCCGGATATCAAAGCATCAAGTCCCCTTATCCCAGTCAGATCACCGTGGCTGCTGTCACAGAGTCCGAGGAGCCCGTCTATTATTCACGGTCTACGGAGCAGCTCCCGGATCCTTCCCAAGATGACATCACCACCACAGTTCGTCTCTGAGTTTCATGTGAAATGGCTTCAGACTCCATATTTTCCCTTTAAGTAATGTGACTCATTATTTCCTCAAAAATAAGCAAGGGAAATAATGAAAATGGAAATGGAAAACAAAGAGAGGGGATGATGCATGTGCAATCATTTCAACCCGCTGCTGCCAGAACTAACTCCCCAAGGGAAAGTTCCCCTAATCGGCCCCATTGTTCATGTGATTCTAGTATTGTTCAGTGCATCGTGTCTCGTTTATCCACCAGGTTGTATTGTAACTATGTTGAGAATAATTCAAAGGCTTTCACATCTCACCCAAAAAGGAAATGTGCATCCTAGGTTGTGGTTATCCACTGGCCATTAGGTACCATGTATGTTCTACAAATAGAGCAGGTTAAACATTACACACAAAGAGAAACGCACTAGAAACGTATCAACATTACCACAGTGCTGGTTAGCTTCTTTCAGGAACAAAAAGCAGCATCTAACTGGAGCAGGGGAAAGAGTGAGCATAACACCATGAAAAGAATTATCAAGTACCAGCTTCATTCAGTTTATGGTTGAAGGTTTTCTTGTTATGTTAAACTTCCTGAGTACATTGTTCCTATACCTTTCCCCCCGGACTCCCAAGATGAATAAAGTTTGAAAAATTTGCTCTTTCATATTTGTTAAAGTACGTAAAAATCTGAAAACGCAATGCCAGCTACAGATTCTAAATTGGAAATGTGGTTATTCAGTTGAGGGAAACTAAATACTGAGAGCTAATGTGCGGTAATAATGGAATATTCCTCAAAATGTGTAACATGTGCTTTACGGGACTATAACAGGAATGTTAAAGTTGCTAAAGCCATGACTTTATGTGTTCAGATAGAACACAGAGCACGTTTTAGAGGAGGCCAGATTGAATACAACATGACATGAATTGTATTTGACTCTGTTAAAAACTTTCTATGACTCAACAAACTGGTCAAAGGTCCAGCTCTGTCCTGGACTGCCCTCTACACTCCATAGAGGAGGTGGGAGAGAGGAGGATGTGAGCAAAGCTGACATCCATCATGAACAACTCCTCTCACCTCCTGCATGAGACTGTGGAGGCCTTAAACAGCTCCTTCAGCAACAGACTGCTACTCCCACCATGTAAGAAGGAGAGCTACCACAGCTCCTTCATTCCAACGGCTGGCAGATTCTTCAACAGCAGCATGACTTCATGACTTTATATACTATATATTTATTATTTATGAGTCTTATCAGCCTTGTGTATACAAGCTGCTGTGACAAGTGAATTTGCCTAGTGAAGTCTATCTTATCTTATCTCATGAAGACGTGCCCACATGTGTCAAAATATTTAAACTTGAGCAAAGAAATCTGCTTCATAAATACACCCTCCCTGTGATGAACTGGCGACCTGTCCACAGTTTACCCTGCCTCTTGCCTAATGTCAGCTGGGATCGCCTCCAGCCCCCCATGACCCCAATAAAGGTAAGCGATCAAAATAAAATACACAAAAAATTAGAGAAAAGAGGAGAAACTGAAGGAAATAACAGACAGAACTGGAGTCTCTGCTGACATTTGAGGCCAATCAGAGGCTGACCTGAGCTCAAAAACACAGGAAGAGCCGGAGTGTTAGTAGCTTAGAAGCTAGCTTACCGTACAGCTAGACATTGGGTCCCTGTGGTCAAATTTTTGTAAGTTACGTGAGGCAAAAATTTGCTTCACTCTCTGTCTGAACACACCTTCACAGTATCTGTTGTCCACAGCTGATTATGAAAAGCTTCTCCTTCAGTTCATTAAATCCCTGCAGCCACCGATCAGCAGGACAACATGTTGATAAATGTGCAGCTTCTGATTTGTGGAGTGCCAGGGCGCCATGTGCCATGACACACAGCTGTCCACTGTGTTCACTTCCATTTAATCACCTGAAAATAACACCAGGCTGCCACAAAATAACCACACACACCTCTGCACACATCACACTGATCAGGTGTAACTCCACATTATGTGATGTTTCACGGTGTATTCTTGAAATACATGCAGTAATTCATTAGTTATAACATGATGTGACCGTTTACAATGTTAGATGCAGAACTGAATAAATCAGCAGTGAATTGATGTGATCATATAAACGGCTTCATGGATTTGTAGTTCTATTTACGGCAGTTGTAGCTGTCTGTGAGTCAAGCATATGTTTTGAGGTCACTGTAGGGACAGTGTTAAATCTTAGATTGTTATGGGAACACTGACTTCCATATATAGACCAGCTGTATATTTGTGATCTGTCTCGACACAACAGATAGGCACACTGCACATTTGCACTTGTCACTGAGCTTGCTTGATTAAAATGCGTCGCTCAATTTCACGTTTCCTGTGAGCTCAGATTTATAGATTTAATAGCTACACACTGTAAGGTGACAATGACCACGGCCTGTGAGAGCAGAAACATGCCTGAAGTGTCTTCAAAACTCAGCACACTGAGGTTCAGTAGGAGCTCTGCTGTGATTGGTTCACAGTGGCTGCAGGCAGACACACAGCACACACACACACTCTCCAAAATGTAAAGAGCTCTCATGTTAAATGTGAGGGAGGGTGACACCTTGATCAATGAGCGCCTACACAGAAACACAGGGCCTCCTGGGGCACAAGGGGGTGTCACATCAGAGAGCAACACACACACACACACACACACACACACACACACACACACACACACACACACACACACACACAGTCTCTGTCATTTACTTACAATGTCACACTCATGAATACAGTGGCTATACTATACGACTAAAATGAATACCAGTGGGCCACATGTTTCCATACTGTACACACACACACACACACGTTCTGGCACATACTCACGTCTCATCAGCTTGAGTGACAGTTTACAACGAGCAATTAGTTGTGCATGAGTGGGAGAAAAATGAATATGGTGAAGAAAAGGAAATTTGTCAAACAATCCACAGTGTACAGGCAGAACATGACAGGTGGGGAGACAGGAATTAGTGTGTGTGTGTGTGTGTGTGTATGCGTGTGTGTATGGGTGATGAAAGTAATGCTTCAAAGTCTGGGCATGGGAGTTTTTGTGTGCTTGCTTACACTAACTGAGGTTAAGTGTACATGAGGGCATTAACACTGGGGTTGATACAAGCAACAGTTTTATCACCCTCAATCTTTCCTCACGGGCAGAAGAAAGGTGTTCAAATATCAACACATGGATTAAGGTGTTTTGATGTGCTACAGTACAGTGTGTGCTGCCCTTAAACAGGGATGCTAACAGATTAGGAGTTAGTTAAGAGTGTGGATGGAGTAAACTACAAATGTTACGGCAACCGGTGGTGGGGAAGTGCAGTAGTGGGGGGGTGAGGGCGAGGTGGGTTGCTGTGGGCGTGTCTATAACTGCTGAATGTAACCGCTGTGAAACAATCAGGAAATAACGTTTTATTTCTCTGATTAATAACAGCTTTATCGAGGCCGGCGCTCGCTCTCTGTGTTGTTACTCTATGTCTCTCTACCAAAGTGCTCTCTCTCTCTCTCTCTCTCTCTCTCTCTCTCATCATCGGACACAAATCAAATTAAACTTCTTCGTGTCATTATATTTTGCAGCGTAAATTGTGAGTCAGACTCAGATTTAGAAGCTGGTACATGAAATAAACAAAGTGAGAACACACACACAGGTAGATTATCAGAGTTTAGTCCGTGAATCCACCTGGATAGTCTCTGCTTCAGAGACATTTCAGGCTGTCTGTGGACGTTTGACCGATCTGAGTGTCTGATTGGCGGCCGGAGCGTGACGTGGGGCTCCGTTTTCCCAAAAGTTGAATCTGGCTCAACTTCTCTTGCCGGTCGCCGGCGACGTTTTTTGCGGCAACCCCTGCGTTACGGGCTGCCGGCGCGACCCTCCACTGAAATGAATTGAAAAACGCCGCCGGCGTCCGTTTTGCCTGTCCCTGTCCGATTTACACTTCAAAATCAGCCCTTGAAGCATGTATTCTTTGTATGCTTGTAGGTTATAATACAAAACGCTAGACAGCCATTTGGCACAGAACACAACATGTTGTCAATTATCTTAGAAAATTACTGTTTTCTAGATAGATAGCTACCTAGGCCACATCAAAGACCAACACAAACTCTAGCTACTATTACTAGTCAACATCATTTGATTTAGATAGTTTGTTCTCCTGCTCAGCTTGCAGACCACAGTGAAGAAGCACAGCGGACATGTTTGTTTGATGATTCTTAGCTTGGGATTCACCAAGACAATATAAAGAATGGACAGTGCATGAGTGACGTCACCCTTAGGTTTACGAAGCACCTTTTCGAAGCTCAGAATATGCAGCACTGGCCAACGTCATGTTGGATGTACTGCTTCTTCCGCCTCTCGGCTAATCTAAATATCAGCAAAGCATGGATCATTGGCAGAACTAAGGCAGACCAATTGATGCCTGGGTAATATCATTTGAGCAGATGAGTTGTATACAAATTCACCCTCAGTACAGTTGTCATGAACGGGGAAATTAGCTATAGAGACCAAAACTGTTTTTTGTACCAGGCTGTAAACATGTTTATTTCTGCTGTGGAATTCAGTCAATCTGTGTCCACTGCTCATGACTATGCAGATATGTAAATCATCCTCAACCTCTTTGTCCTTAACCTCAAACCTCACCACGCCAAAATGGTGACAGGAAGTTGAAACTAAAAACCAATGACAGCTTCAAAGAAAACTGTCACTGAAAAAGTGCCAATAGAACTTTTTCCAATACAAATGTTGCCAATGTTTCCTTTTTCAGCTCAGGTTTTAATGCCAAATTTGATTTTCACTGCCAAAAATCATAATGTCACTGTTCTAGCTCCATAACCCCGGGGCTTCTACAACAGCTCAAGAAAACATATTTAAAATTGTGTTATCACATTAAAACTTCATGACTTTTAATAATTGTATGCAAATTGATCTTGAACTGACAACACCTCCTACAGAATACACAATGCACTGACCACTGACACATTACCTCTGTTTGGGATCCCTACCTTTAGTACATGGTTAAATATAATGGATTTCCCTCTTTTCTAGAGGTGTGGTTGGTGTTCATGGGACTTTTTAAGAAACACTTACATACAAAAATCCAAAATGATTCTGTTTGCAGATCTGGTATTGGAGTAACATAGATATCGGTCTAGAGCAGTTCGATTATACTAATGATCAAGTCTCACTAATACAGACAGTCTATAGACTTGCTTCACGTCTGTTTAAGAGTTAAATCCTGATGAGTGGAACTTCTCCCAGGATCTTTAGAAACCATCTGTAGAAACAGACCGGGTACAAAACCACTGTCACATGTCCAAGAAGTGCCAGCATCACAGAAAGTCATGATGAGGGGCTCAAAAGAAAAGAATGCTAACAGCCAGAGAAAAGATTGTGACTGCTTCAAGAGCCTGACAGGACAGCGTGAGAGCCTGCGACTGATAAACAGGACAAAGAATGACTTGTTTTTATGAAAACATACTTGGACAAATGTGTATTTCACGTTTCACTTTCGCATGGGAAAGGGCTTCAAGGATGATGAGTCTCTTATCAGTGGACAAACAGTATCTCAGGGAAACTTTTTCCTAACAGGAGTCATCTGATAAAATGTTTCTTATCTTTGGAAAGTCTGTTTTTTCCCCCAAAACTGTTTTTGTAACCTCGTACAATCAGGGTCGTCTTATGTTCCGGTCAACACGGTATATCAGTGGTCCACACTGGTGGTGGTGGGCTGATGAACCGACCAACTGACTGCCACTCCCCTGAGTCGTTCTGCACGTCGAAAAAACAAAAGAATGACACAAAAAATTGTGGCTCAGCAGAGAAAACGAGCCAAGAAGTCACTTCACCTTGTATCTGAAGGCAGCTCACTGGTTATCTCTGACAGAGAGAACACTTATGGCATGACTTTCAAAAAAGCTGATCCTCTGTGCTCCGGCCTCACTACACAGTTTGGCTGCCAACTGATAAGATTCACCTGATATAGTAATCCATTTCTAAACTGCATGATGTATTGCACACAATCATGCCACAATATATCTTTAAAATACTGTACAACAACAAAATGGCTACAGAAATTAAAAGACAATGTGAGCTTTGTGCATTATGAAAATTAGAACAGACAGAGACTTGGGAGTGAATGAAAGCAGGTGACAGAGCAGAGGAAGGGGAAGGGCGGCAAGTGAAAAAAATGAGAGTGAGTGGAGAGAACAAGAGCTTCCTTCTCTAATTCCACAGACCATTAAATTGTAATTTCAATGCCTGATATATTTATGCATTAAAACATTACGGCCGCCTACCCAACCAATTACTATGCAGACTGAGCTCTTGCTGTCCACACAGCCTGCTTCATAGGCAGGATGTGGAAAGATCATATGCATAAAATATACAGGCTCCTCCGCACAACACCACCGCAGGCTGGTAAAGAAAACTACAGTTGGGGAGATGTGAGACAGTTTGAGATTCTCGTGTGCTGAAATATTAATCCAGTAAATTCAAATAATCTCATTAGAAATGACTACAGTGTGGATGTTTGATAGTGTCTGTTACACTGTACATGCTGCTAATACATAATATGCACCACACACTGGGGTTCATGCAAGAACATGTTCATATTTTTATCGAGTGCCTGACCGATTTATTGACTGATATTGAGTTATTGCTTATATATTGGTATCTACATATGCACATTTTTTTGTATAAAATGCAAAGACTCACTGTTTGCTGGGCCATGTTTGCTAACTATCTTTCTTTGTTTGATTTATTTAACTGATAGTAGCTATACGAGATTTCAGTGATTTCAGAGATCCTTTTATGGAGGCTGGAAGGAGGTGGGTAATATCTGCATTGGATGATGGAATAGGTGGAAACGTTTCAGTTAATTAAGGTAAATAATTCATGTTGTACATTTCATGGATTGTTTTTATACATATATTTATATATATTATGTTATTATATGTATTTGTTGGGACAAGCAAATCAAAGAAATTATGTTTTTTATTGGTAATCTTGTTCATTCTCCCTTCCACAGCTCTACTCTGATAGGCTGGTTTGAAAAGAAGAGATTTTTTAGTTTATTTAGATTCCTTATTTCAGTTGTCAACTTTATGAATGACTTACAGTGAACACAAAGTACCGATGTTTCATTCCATGTATTATGTGAAATGATGTAACACGTTAAAGAATGTTTAGGTTATTTTTTCTAAATAAAGTATTACCACTGACAGTATGAAAAAATGGACAGTGTATGCATGACTCCACCCACAGGTTTCTGACAAGCCGTTTTGAAGCCAGAATATGTGGCTCTGGCTGCCGCCATGTTGGTAGAGCTGCTTCAAGCTTCTTCTGAATGATGGGCTGAATGATGCTTGGGTACTCAATCAAGCCCTCTACCTGTCAATCAAAGCATCCAAGCTCTTAATTCTGCATAACTTCAAGCCTTAATATAATTTGAACAGGTGAGTTGTATATAAATTCACCCTCAGTACAGTTGTCATGAACGGGGAAATTAGCTATAGAGACCAAAACTGCTTTTTGTACCAGGCTGTAAACATGTTTATTTCTGCTGTGAAGTTGGACATTTTAACATGGGGACTTATGGAGACTGACTCACTTCTGGAGCCAGCCTCAAGTGGACGTTTGAGGAACTGCACTTTTCGCATTTCTGCATTGGCTTCACTTCACAGCCACGGAGGGTGCCGCTTGATATTCACGTTATTTGTTTAAGAAAGACTTTTCTGCTGAAAGGGGGGCTATGATGAAAGAACGAGATCTGGGGCATTCCTGACCTGATTGCTAGCTGCAGCTCTGGTAATGGTAGTAGAGACTGAACAATGATATGAGAATTATCTTATCTTGCTAAGTCTAAGTTCTTACCCTGAACAGAATATTGATTTTTACATTTCATTGTTTTGGAGGTGATTCAGGCAGTATTATAGGTATTATAATTCCTATGGATACTTCATTTAAAACAGTCTAGCTGCTGACTTTTCATTTATATGCTCTCATTGCACAGCAGGTCACATGACAACATACAGTTTGTTCAGTACAATAAAATGTGTGCAGTAACGTGTTGATTTTGTTTAATAACAGCAAAAGAAATATTTTCAATCAAAGTAATATTGCCATTGGCAGGTGTGTTTGATTTCTCCCAGATGTCATCACATCCAATTAAATTAAATTTGGGAGAAATGCTTAGAGAGAGAGAGAGAGAGAGAGAGAGAGTGCTCTCAGTTCATGTCACACAATCCATCACTGGCAGCTCTTCTTGCGGGTGGATCACTGCAGGTTACGGTTGCGCTCCCTAAGCATTGTGGGAGCTTGATGTATGTGCTGTCGACTGGCAGTTAATGAAACAGCAGCCACAGCAGCCACCTCCCGCTCTACTCCTCCGTCCTCCTGCTATCTCCGCCTCCGTTTCTTCTCTGTCTAGTTTGTCTCGTCCCATTCTCTTCCTCTTTATCTCCATAAACAAAAGTCTTCTCAACATGCAGAGAAACTGAAAAATGTCCCCGCTGATTCTCATCCTTCTGCTGACTATTTAAAGAAAGATCTTGTTACAGAACAAATTATTGATCTTCCCACATTTACCTTTGTCCCAGTATACTGACCGACTTAAGAAAAGGACAAGGGACCTTTTTAATATCTGCAGCATGCTGCGTCTGTGCTGTTCTTTCTTTCTTAGCCACTTTACTCACACAGTCTTAATCATATTCATCTCTATACAAAACACATACAGTACATATATAAACTCATGTAAACTTCGTAAAATATAAACTCTTATATACATTTTCTTGTTTATATCATCATAGCTGAATTATTGTACGCTCCAGCTTCCCTGACTGTAGAATGACTGATGTTTTTAAAAAGCATTTTATCCCATTTAAATAATATAAATAATAGGATTTTAATTGCAGGCAAAAATCAATAGTAATAGTCATCATCAGTGGCTTATAACTCTCCACCACCTGAAACCATAGTTTACTCTCTCTGTGTAGTCTCGATGGTTTCCTGGAAACGACATTAATGAATGAGACTCCAGGTAGTTCCACGCACTCAGCCAAGAAATAGTCCAGCACATAACCCCCCCTGTAAATCTAGAGGCTGTCTTTTTTACACTTCACTTTTTGTACAGATTAAACAAACATGATATAACATGTTGATTAGTAAGCGTTAGAGGTGCTGGTAGGTGGATTTTGTCACCGTTTGACAGTTTCCTTGTTTTTCAGTCTTTGTGCTCAGCTACGCTGAACGCCGCCTGAACGCTGCCTCTAGCTTCATATTTAATGAAAATATCTGACAGCAGTATCCATCTTCTCATCTAACTTTGGGCAAGAAAGCAAAGAAGTGCATTTCCAATACATGATAAAGAAACCCCACTACAATGTTGGAATGGAATGATGATAAAAAATAATCATATATTTGTATAAGTGTGCCACGGTGATGTTTTAACTGTATTTGTGAAGTTGTGAGGTTTCATATAGACTCCACTACAACACAACCACACCCTCAACGTTTACTCATTATACCTGAGTTAACACATGAACAGCTACACTTGAAGGATAAACACAAACTGAACATTAACAAGCCAGTGAGATAGTTATTAACTTAACGTTAATCATTTACACTGAGTATTTTTCATGTTCCACTGTCTTTATTCTAACTAAGTAAATATTTGACTTTCAACTCAGTGCAGCAATAAAGAACTTAACAGAACTCATTTTATTACTCGTTCTCACTTCATTGACTCTCTATGTAATAAGGGGTAAGTTCTGAGCTAATGAAAGACACAATATTTTAAGTAATTTAGTAAAGTACTGTGTTAGATCTGATCTGATGAAACCAGTGCAGGAAAACAATGGTAATAATGCCACAACTAAACAAAGATTTGTTCAGCCCTGCTGTCCTCTGCCCTACTAAATGACTGAACTCATTATTTTGAAGCATCTGGATAACTCTTTTTGTGGATTTTAACTTCTTTTCTCTGAGCCTCTCAGCCCCGACTTCTTTTTTAAAATTGCTATTCATGTAAAGCGAGTCAGCAACAGTCCATTTCTACCTGGGTCAGTATCAGTGTGACACAACTACGGGACCCAAGCTAGATTAACAAATGTGATTGGCTGAAGAGACACATGTAATTGGGAGATGACAGATCTGTTCTCTCTTTCTGTCATGATTTTCTTTACTGTATCTGCCACGTGTGTAGTGGACCACTGGGAAACCTCACAGTACACCTGGAGTCCACTTGTGTGGAGGTGTGACAACACCATGAATGCCTCAAAAAAGCATGTCTATATCTGTGTGACAATTCATCGTCTCAAGACAAGAAAAAACGCAAAGAACCTGACGAGAAATGTGAGAGGAGGCCAGAGGAAGGCACGCTTTTCACCCTGCCCGGGAGTGTGGCTGCTCAGAACATACAGTACATGTACATTTTCTGCACGTTGCGCTTTTCCTCCCTGTACACAACTTGTCCCACTAATTAATATGAACCTAAATAAAGGCAGGCTGAGGGCTGGGAGGATGGGGCTTGTCAACTACAGGGCTATGCTGTTTACTCCACCTGCACTCCATTTCCTCCTCCCCCTCCTCCATCTCTACCCCCTGAGACCAACAGATAACCACAGATACAGAGATGGATGGAGAAGGGTTGGGGTTGAAAGTTAGCGAGGTATCTCAGCACTGCAAACAAACTCTGAGTTTAAGCTTTAAACAACAGAATTAAGTGACATCTAAAGCTGCTAGAAGTAAGAAGCATGTGCAGCAATGTTGCAGATATTGATGCATTTACCATAGCTTATAGCGAGTGCGCCAGCATCTACTTTTCAGGTAACACAGACGGACCGTGGACTGGGCACAACTTCTGAATCAAGCAATGACTAGTCTAGTCATCACTACTAGACAGGAAATACAGTAAAGCGGCAAGAGGTGGTTTCCTTGCCAGGGTGGGATTCTGGTATCTGAGGACTGAGTCAGTACGGTTAGTTACACAGCTACATCACCTTGGTTGTGTAATGTTATTCCCTGTTGGTCTCAGAGACTGTACTTGAGCCTGGCTCTGTTGCCTGCTAACAGCAGATTTAGTTATCGCGGTAAATTAGCAGTTAGCTACTTTAGCAAGTGGTTAGCCTAAAGCTATCTGTCCATCATAAACTGTGTAAATACAGAGAGTTGAAGCTGAGCAGTCGACAGGACATCAGCAGCAAATATATTGTGTATAAAATCTGATCCAGTTTGAATAAAGTTCTAAAGTTGTGCTTTTGTACAGTAATCAGTGAGGCCCGGACATAGATGACTGTAGCAGCCCTCACAGTCACTCATAGACTGGATCAAACAGGAAGCACTCCTGTTTAAGAGAGAAAGCGTTTCATTGGATGCAAAATGAGTATTTATGTCATTGTTGGTCCAGATACTGGAGTATAGGTGACAGATGTGATAAAAACACTTAAACATCAATTTGGACTTCATGAGGACTTAGAATTGAATAAATGCTGCTGGCTTTTTCTCGTTTGGCCAATATTGAGGACGTCGTCTTGTTTGAATGTACTGTACGTCTGCCACATCATGTCCAAACCTTCATCATTAAACTCAAGTAACGTAATGGTTTTGGAGAGCACAGTGGAATCACACCTGAACTTCTAATAATCTAATTACTGATAATAGTTGTCCAGTGAAGATATGAAATGTTTGAAACATTCAAACTATAAGTCTGCTGTTAATACATCATTGTTCAGTCTCTACTACCATTACCAGAGCTGCAGCTAGCAATCAGGTCAGGAATGCCCCAGATCTCGTTCTTTCACGCTTCGTCATCATAGCCCCCCTTTCAGCAGAAAAGACAAACTTGGCAATTCTGCAGAGATCATATCATGAAGAGTGGAGTTTAAATAACAAGAACATTTGAGATCTGTCATAAGATCATAAGAAGTATTTATCATTTACATTGATCGTATTTACAACTCTGTTTGTCCATACCCACATTTTCACTTACACCATAACCATTATTAAAACAATCCAAATTAAAATTTTTACTTTACCCAGTCCCTAACCCAACACTATGTAAATCAACCCACACTTGTAAAAGATCAGCGAACCATCATCGCTTTGGAACATTTGCTCCATCTTTCTGCCACAGAGAACACTTTGAGATCTCTTAAAAAAAATATAAGAACCTCCAAGTCCAATCCAAGAACCCTGTCCCTCTCCCTGCTTCTTATTCTGGTGCTAGTGTGGTGGTGGAGGGGAGTGTGTGAGGGATTATTGTGCTCAGTACATTCATCAAGCTACTCAGGGGGAAAGCAAAAGAGTGACAGACAAATATATTACAGTGTCATAGACATCACAGACGCCGTGCATAACAAGGCAGGACACCTATTTAAGACAAAGCAGAGCCGGTGCTGTTCAGAAGAAGCGTGGCATTTCTGTAGAGTCTCTCTCTCTGGGGAGGGGAAGTGGGGGTGGGGAGGTTGGAGCTTGTTAAATTACTATGGCACTGCTAGTGTGTATATATATATATATATATATATATATATATGTGTGTGTGTGTGTATAATATCCAGCAGATATTATTTTCAAATGGTAAACAGTAAAATCCATTCATTATTTTTAACTGCTTCTCCTCATCAGGGTCACGGTGGGGCTGGAGCCTATCCCAGCTGACTTAGGGAGAGAGGCGGGGTACACCGTGGACAAATCGCCAGCTCAGAGACAAACAGCCGTTCACACTCACATTCACACCTACAGCCAATTTAGAGTCACCAATTAACCTGCATGTCTTTGGACTGTGGGAGGAAGCCGGAGTACCCGGAGAGAACGCAGACATGGGGGAGGGAGAACATGCAAACTCCACACAGAAAGGAACCAGCCGAGGTTCAAACCAGCATAAGGTTTAGAAGTGAAGTTAATTCATATTTGACAGTTGTAAAGCTCAGAAGTTCATATAATTTATATTTGAATTTACTAAAAATGCATTTACAGTGGTTACACAGTTAACTATTTACATATTTATGTTACACATTTATTATTTACATGTTTAAATATCTTTAAAACAGTTAGGATATTCTGTTCAATCTGCCTCTCTGATTCCCTCACGTTTACCCCAGCCTAAGTCCTAGTTTCTGATTGGTTAGTTCAGTCATGTGAGAAAGCCGAACAAGGAAGTGAAGTTGTTATGAAGTGCTGCTTAAGAAAGTTATCCGTCTCCATCCTGCTGTTTCTTGTCATAAAGAGTATCCAACCACCACACATCGAACCCTCACATCACATCACGAACCTTCTGCACTGGAACCACTGCACCACTGTGCCACCCGTAAACAGTGAAAATGGTTCTGAAGAAAGCCAACATGAATTTCCCTCCAAATCTGTAAAGTAAAATGCAGTTTAACCTAGACCATATAGCACCCGGGAGCAGACAGGCTCCAGAAGTGAGTCAGTCTCCATAAGTCCCCATGTTAAAATGTCCAACTTCACAGCAGAAATAAACATGTTTACAGTCTGGTACAAAGAACAGTTTTGGTCTCTATAGCTAATTTCCCCGTTCATGACAACTGTACTGAGGGTGAATTTATATACAACTCACCTGTTTATTATATTAAGGCTTAAAATGACAAAGAATTAACAGTGCAGCCACTTTGAGGCTGTGTGGGTGCTGTTACAAATGGCTTGTTTGAGCAACTAGGCGTCATTCTGAGGTCTACCGATGATCCATGTCATTGCCAATTTGGCAGATCAAAAAAGCCAAAATGGCGGCAGCCAAAGCCACAGATTTTGAGCTTCAAAAAGTTGGTTTGAGAACCTGTGGGTGACATCATGCATAAGCTGTCCATTCTTTTTACTGTCATTGATCAAAACACAGAGCTTTGTATTGATAATTGAAGGTATCATCACCAGAACCAGAAATATAAATCATTATGAAAAATGGTAAAGTAAAAATGGCTATGCCCACAAAGCATCGTCAGGTTTATAATCTTATGGAAGTATATGAGCATATAACACATAGAATTTGGGAGATTTTGATGGTTCTCAGTGAACAACAGTTCACTACAATTCACAATACAACTACTGTACCATTGTACAGTTCTACTGGGGGTCTCTAACCATTGATGGTCTCATTTATTTGTGTATATTGCTGTCAAAAAATTAAGTCTGATGTTTTTCAAAACGCTTCTTGTTTTCCTGTAACAACGACACTCTTTCAGTGCGTATGTTGCTAGTTGCAGATGTCTGCACAGCTGCTACAATGGCTGTTAGTGTTGAATGCACATGGACTGTAAAATCACTTCCCGTTTGTGTAAATAACATGAGGAGATATCGGAGGTGTTATTTTGTGTTCTGTTCGGACACACCTTAAGAAATCTTTGGGATGTACAAACTGGATGAGCTGCCAATCGTGTAGGTCGCTCAGTTCACACTCGTCTGTCTTCAGTGTTGTGCTGAATCCCTCCTCCAGCAGCTACATTGTGTCTGTAAATGAAGCTCTTCTTCCATCTCTCTCCATGCCTTCCCTTTCATCTTCCTCCTCAAGTTTCTAAGCTCTTAATCAGCCATTCCTCATCCTTTGATTTGTTGTCTGTATCTTCACTGGTCTGTTAGTTGAGAGAGTGTGTGTGTGTGTGTGTGTGCGTGTGTGTGTGTGTGTGTGTGTGTGTGTGTGTGTGTGTGTGTGTGTGTGTGTGTGTGTGTGTAGATTTGCATGGCAGTTAAAAACAGAAACTCAATTAATTTAAGACTTTTTAATTAGTCCCGGCCTTGGTATTATTGTTGTTTCCTTCTCTCCTCTCCTTCTTACAGCACTCATGTTTCAGCTTTGTTCTAATGAGCCCTCACTCTCTTTCTGTTGCTTCTGTTTTCTGCAGCTGTCAACATCTCATCAGGGGAGGTTTGTCATATGACATGTCCAGTATATGGGAGGCCTGAAGGAAACGAGACATCGAAGTTTACAGGATCCTAATTTATTCAAATGATTGTCTCTTCTTACTTGTCATAGTAACTTTTTATAGAGTGCACCTACAAGGAGTCAAAGGTGCTTGAGGACATATGCAACCACCTGTTATCATGTGACTAAGTTGATGCAGTTTAAAGCTCAAAAAGTAGTGATTAAGATTATTTTAAAGAGTAAATGAATTTGTAGTTATGTAACGATTCCCGGCTCTGTTATGTATGTTATGTTACTCAAAGTATTCAAAGTAGGGGGAGGTAGAGTGGGTCGTCCATTAATCAGATGATCAGCGGTTCGATCCCCTCCAGTCTGCATGTCGAAGTGTCCTTGGGCAAGATACTGAACCCCAAATTGCTCCCAAAGGCCTCGCCATCGGTGTGTGAATGTGTATGAATGGTTAGCTCCTCAAACTGATGAGCAGTTGGCACCTTGCATGGCAGCTAATGCCATCAGTGTATGAATGTGTGTGAATGGGTGAATGAGATATGTCCTGTAAAAGTGCTCTGAGTGGTCAGAAGACTAGAAAGGTGCTATATAAGCACAGTCCATTTACCATTTACTGCTATACATAGAATACCCACAGAGCATGGCTCTCTGACATGGAGGCCACAACGATGTTTTGGTCCAATCTCTTCCACCAGTATCATTTCAGAAGCGAAACATTTTGCTCATCAGACTTGCTACAAAGTGAAATATTTTCCCTTTTGTCTCTTTTTGCAAGCTGGAATCTTCACAGTGTGTTTTACTTTGAAAATTGACCAGATTCTCTATTTCTGTGCCTGACTTCCTGTTAGCTCAATCTGCTCTGTACTGCTTGATATGCATTCATCAAAAATAGAACAGTGATGATCTTCACGGAGCAGAGCTTCTAGTGGAATCACAATCTTTGTCTAGAAGTCTGCCAGTTGCTCCAGCCGCCGTGCCACAGCAAGAACATGTCGCAGTGGTTGGTGGAATTTAGGGTTTACACACAATGACGCAGAGGCTGCCATGTGATCCAACACGATCACAATCATACTAAGCTCACTCATTCACACAACAACGACACAGCTATCAGGAGCAATTTGGGGTTGAGCATTTTGGTCAAGGACACTTGACTTAACTGGGGAAGCTGGGAATCAAACAAGCAACCCTTACATAATTTTTAGATGACCTGCTGAATCCACAGTGATTATTTTATTATTTTGTTTTACTCTGGACCAAAAATGCTGGACAGATAACTGATCACATGGCAGAAAAATGGACCAGAATGTTCATAAAATGTAATGTCAGAGTCTGAGTTGAAGTGTTATGAGGATATGTGCTCCTTTAAATGACAAAACTCTAAGGAATGTGGTGGGAAAGCTGCCTCCCACCTCTTCTTCTCCATTTCATCTTTGGGCAGGATAGAAGAGGAGGAATCCAATCCTCCCTCCACCTTCTTCCCATAATTCTTGCAACCCAGTTTCTCAACACACTCACAAACTGTCAAACTGCAAGAAAAGACAAAACAGAAAAAAACTATATAACAGATAAATAATTGATTATGTGATGCAGCTGGGATCAAGTTAATCCTTGTGTGGTGGATCAGTGTTTTTACTGGTGGGAGATGATAGAAAAGGTATTTCATCCCCGTGACCTCATGCTGAAAATGTACAAAACACATCGTGTGTGTTGTCTCATTTTTACGACAGATTTAGTGGCTTCGCCTCAGAGCTTAATGTATTAGAGGCTTGTTTTCAAACACACAGGGTTTTCTGTATTGATCCAAAAATGTGACTAAAATCCCACTGACGTGTAATTTTAGTGGAAGTTAGTTGGAGTCTGGCCTTGATGGGGAAAATCGTGGATTCATTTATTAGCTTTTCTTTGCTACACATTTTCAGGAGTAGAAATTTGAATTCAAGAATTCATATTTTGTCTATTCAAGCCAGACTCCAAGTCAGATACAATAGTTTTAATTATGGTTCAAGTGCAAACATCTGCAGTGACCAATAGAAGTGCATTAGAGCAACTTCTCTCCAGGTAACAATGAATGAGGGACCTGGCCAGCTGCATTATGCCACAAATATGACCGTGTGTGTGTGTGTGTGTGTGTGTGTGTGTGTGTGTGTGTGTGTGCGCACACATGTTACCACATCCCTAACGATGTCACAACCTCAGTGATAACAAGCTGCTAAAAGTGACATGCCATCAGTTGGCATAGCTCTGATGACAGAATGGCACTGGCTGTCGCACACAAACACGGTAGAGCTGAGGCCTAATGGAGTGGGTTTGGACCTTCATCCCAGCACTGGTAGCTTCATCCCCTCCTCCCTAACCACCATAACAGCCAGCGTTCACCTTTGATCAGGACCTAAAATGGCAGCGCTGGCTCGGCTGACATGTCAGACAGCTGCCAATTAGATCAGCTCAGCCTCAGGCGACTGGATTCCAGCCTAGCAGCTACCCGGCTTGTTTTCCATACAGGCAGTGGCTGTACAGAGGTTTTTTCCTGCCCACTCTAATCATGGTTTCTGCTGTTGGAGGAGCAGATTTTTCCCAAACTTCTTGAGAATTAATATTTATCATTGCCAAGTGGGCTTGTACATGAACGAACAAGCCTGTACACTTCAGATGTGTCACTTTTCAGCCCTCCAATGCTCATAAATTATTTCGCACATATCACTCTATTGGGCCAGATTTCCACATGGTGGACTGGGTCCATGCGTTACAGGACACTCACTACTCTGCCGCCTCCAAATGTGACCGCTGTCAGCAGCAATGCCACAGAAAACTACAGTAGCCTATATATATAGACAGTGTGTGAATGTCTTTAGGTGCAGCATGTCTCGCATAGGTGATTTCTTACCATGCATGATTGGAAAAGCCTGAGAGCTTAGAATTACAACACATGAACATGCAGAATACAGTGATTGTAACTCCTCTCCTTCCTTGTCGAAACAAGCACAGATGTTGATTTTAAGGGTCCAGAATGACATAAGTACGGTCAAAGTTAATTGACACTGTTGTACATGTGGATTGCACAGGGCCACAGTCAGGATTAGATAGAGATACTGAGCTCATGAGTCCGAGTGCTGGGTGCACATAGTGTGCGTTATTAGATCAAGAAAAACTGAAGTATATAGTGTAAGTTAAAAAAAAAAAAAAACAAAAATGTAATAAAAGTTAGACCACACAAAGAATGCAGAAAACACAGAACATACTATCAATACTGAAAACAAGTTTTAAGCATTATCTTAAAGGAATGTGTACATTAGCAAAGTGGTTTGTAGATGATATAAAAATGTATGTTCACGGCCTTAGTGTGCCATGCTAGCATGCTAACATTAGCACTAGACAAAAGTTAGCAGTTAAGTACAGCTGAGGCTGATGGGAATGCCATTAGTTGCACCGGTAGTTGGTCATAAACGAATGATTGGACAAATTAAAATGTTCACCTGATGAGGATCACTGAAAATTGTCGGCTTCACTGTCTGAAAAACATGAACATCACAGTCTCATGGCATTCCATTTAATAGTTGTAGAAATACATCAATGTGGACTAAAGCGGTGGACAGGCCTGTATCATGTTGTGCATTTCATTGTATATAGCTGTACCGTTGCTGTGATACACTGCATATAAATATATTGTAATACTGTATCGATTGATGGCTGACGTCATTTTTTGTTACTTCACGTCCACCTGACGTTTTTTGTGGTAACTTCATATTTCAGCTCTAAAGTTTGTGTTTATTTCTTGCTTGATCCATCACTTTATTTGTTCATTAGGTATTGTTGGCATAGTGACAGTCTCCATGGAACATTAGCAGGTCTCAGTCTAGATCCTGTCTCAATCTTTTCTGTGGACTTACTTGTGAATCAAAGTAAAAGTGCCCACAAATATAAAAAAGAAACAACCAATTTCCGAGCTGTCAGCCACCAAACCTACACGGCTTTGTGGAGACCTCGCGGTGGCTCGAATTCAGAGGTGTTCTCTCCCTCCTGTCATATAACTCTGAAGCCAGACATTGCATTTTACACTTGTTAACTTGACCTTTTGGATTTGCTTGCGGCTAAATCAGCCATCAGCCTCAGCGATGACTGCAGGCAAGGGCGTAGGTTTGCATATGGACAGAAGGGACATGTCCCCACCAATATTTTTGGATGACAGAATTGTCTGAGTGAACTCATTTGCTTTGTCTTTGGAGTGATAATTCCAATAAGCCCTACCATATTGACAAAGATACATGTGACTATAGAGAGAGAGAGAAAGAAAGATGCAAACAGTTGTTTCTAGGCGCCTCTCCATGCTGATTTTGGCAGAGGGGGTAGGAAGTAGGTTGTTGTGTCCCTACCAATGCAGAAACCAAACCTGCGTCCATGCAGGTAGGACATGCATTACTTAATGGTATACGCATCAGTATACTATGCAGCTGAGGCTCAGGTGGTAGAGTGGGTCGTCTGCTAATTGGAGGGTCTCTGGTTCCATTCCCACCTCCCCCAGTCCAGTCAAAGTGTCCTTGGGCAAGATACTAAACCCCAAATTGCTCCCGATGGCTCTGCTGTCATTGTGTGAAAGTGTGGGTGTGTGTGTGTGTGTGTGTGTGTGTGTGTGTGTGTGTGTGTGGGTGTGGGTGTGGGTGGGTGAGCTTAGTATCACTGTGAGCGCTTTGGATAGGAAGCAATGAATGCTCCTTTTGAGCAGTTGGCACCTTGCATGGCAGCCTCTGCCATCAGTGTATGAATGTGTATGTGAATGGGTGAATGAGATAAGTGCCGTAAAAGTGCTTTGAGTGGTCAGTAGACCAGAACAGGGTTGTATGAAGTCCATTTACCATTTCCATCATCATGTGCCTCAGAAGGAATACATAGAGTAGCATGTCTTGGCTGTTCATATATGGATGGAAAATAGTTCCATTTCTTAACGTATGCAAAAAGTCGAGTTGTAAAGAAAAGCGAGAGCAGAGTCTTTTTGCCCGGAGGACAAAAAGAGAGAAACTGGATTCACAGAGGGAGATTATCTGCGCTCAAATAACATGTTAGCTTGACCTTTCAGAGCCATTTGTGGCTAAAGAGCCTAAAGCTACAGCAGTGAACTAAGCCATAGACAGAAATATTATAAAGCCTTTTAATATCCTTGTCACAGAGTTAAGGTCTTTCCCTGCCCCCTTCACCCCTCCCTCCCCCCACCTTTCTGTCTCTGTTTGGCTGGATTTCAAAACTGTGCTGCAAGCTGTGCTGAAAAGGTACAATCTGCCAAAACACTGAAGTGATTTCTTAAAGATTGATGTTCTTTAGAGTTGTCTTGACTCGGCCTTTTATAATCAAACAGCCATCTTGTGAATACAGACTTCTGCAGAAAACTGATCCAGAGACCCTGATCTGTTTCTTCACTGCATGTTCATTTTTCAGTGGCAGCCCATGGCCAGGATCAGTCAGTCCAAACATTACAAGTATAGTTTAACATTCATCTTCATAAGCAAGAAATCCAACGCTGAGCTCATCATTGAGTTCATCAAGATTCAGAACATATGGGCTGAAATATACCAGTAAGGCAAAAAGCACCTTCACTGAGGACTGTATGCTGTCCTTAGCTCTAGAGTGAACGATAAGCTTGTGATCATACATACAGTGTTTTTTCTGTGGTCCCTGATGGAGAGGGGGCTAGTTTTGGTTAGACCATATTAATGGTTTTGCATGTTTACACGTTTCTAAATCATGGCAAGCATGAGTTTGCTTGTGAAACAGTCTTCTATCTTTGGGGCCAGAGTGCAAGGTGGAAATACACATAACATTCCATGAAGTGCAGCATTGAAATCAGGATGATTTGTCACATATGTCCATCCAGTGTATGGCTGCCTTACTTCAACAGCGTGTCTACACAGGAGGTGTTTCAGCCTTATTTTCCAATCTATTTTCAGCAGTTTAATTTATTGTTACAGCTGGATCAAATTCTAACAACTTTATGTGTTGTTGGGTTGTTCATAACAAAATATTGTATCATATATTAACTGATCATACACTGTGTGGTTTTTTGTTTTTGTTTTTTTAATGTCAAATCTTAAGTGAAGCACAGCTGTGGTACCTATAGCTTTCTCACGCTGTACTGTAAAAAGTACGGTGTGTCCCTCTGGAATACAGTGGAGTAGAAGAACTCTCTCACCATCACCACCACCATCTGTAAACATACATGTCTGTCATACATGTACATTAATGCATCTTACTAACTAAACTTCTTCCCCGGAGTTTCTGTGCTCTTTCGTCCAGCAGGTTCTCGTGGATCGTGACTGCTGCTGTGGTCCTGCATGACGTCCACTACATATATTATTACTGTCATTAATGTTACCAGATCTCCATTACAGTTTATAGTGACTTAGTTAATGACTTGCTGCTGCTGTGCATCTGTGTCTCTCTATCTCTATCACAGGTTCCACTGCTACTGTAATCATTTTATCATTCATTGTAATCCATTGTCATTTTTCATTGTAATTACACAAAATGTTTCTGTTGACTTGTTGACTGTACACGTGACATCTATTGCACGTCTGTCCGTCCTGGGAGAGGGATCCCTCCTCTGTGGCTCTTCCTGAGGTTTCTTCCACTTTTTTCCCTGTTAAAAGGGTTTTTTTGTGGGCAAGTTTTTCCTCACTCGAACCGAGGGTCTAAGGACAGAGGGTGTCACTCCCTGTACAGATTGTGAAGCCCTCCGAGGCAAAATGTATTTTGCGACTTTGGGCTATAGAAATAAAATTTGATTGATTTGATTGAAGTAGAAAGTGTTGTCTCTGGTTATGAGTCACAATCTACAAAATACCCAGTAGACATATTGTGCATAGTTCTTCACAATTGCAGAATAGATTATCTGAAAACATTGAAAACATGCAGGGAAAGATTGAGTGACTTGGGATTCTCAGCCAAACTCACTATGAAAGCACTCTGTGAAAATACTCTATTAAAAGTAAAAGCACTGCATTTATAATTTTACTAAGGTAACTGTAGAGACGCATGTCTGTTCAAAGTGGAGCTTATTTTCACTGCTTTATACACTGCTTGGCAAATGAATCAGCATTAATGCATCATATTTTATTTGTTAGTCACATATTTTGTGTGTGAAATCTGAATCTGCAAAGGAACCACTAACCAGCTGTGAGATCAATGCAGTAGAATAACACGTGCAAGTGTGTTCCTCTGAAACAGAAGGAACTGAAATCCTTCTTGTCCAAGTGGAGTAGAAATATACATCTGCATACAATAGAAATAACTGTTTTAGTGCTGTGAAGTGAATCTTTGTTATATCATCTCAAAGCTTAAACACTGCAGATTCACTGTTCTTTCCAGCAAGTGTTTTTAAGTGCACAGTGGTCACACTGACTCTAGTGATGGAACAGTCCATTAATCTGTGGTGTACGAGGGGCACTTCAACATCAACAATAATCAAAGAAGCATTGTAAGGGATTTTATAAGTTATGCCAGGTATTTGAGTTAAAATTCTAACATCATTTTACATGTTTAATATCTAAACGTCACAATAAATCTACCTATTAGGGACCCTCTTAGTTGGGGGGTGCCAATGCAGTTGCCTACCTTGCCTAATAGTAAAGTCTGTGCCTAAAAATACATATTGTTGCTTTAAAGAGAGACAAAGTGAGTGGTGAAGCCTTGTACACTTGGAAGTTCACCCACTTGATATGCGAACTCTGCGACTGCCAATGTGCACCTTCCCATCCAGAGATCAATACATGACTGGGAGCAGAAGGCAAACTTTACCCCAGGCAAGTACATAATCAATAGCCATGTGGGTTCTCGCTAATTAAACTGCCACATTAATATATCTCTCACTGAAAGCTACCTCTGGACAAGAAGGGCGGAGGAGAGGTTGGAAGGGGGAGATGATGAGATCAGATCAGGGCGAGGGAAGAGAGGGGAAATAGCTGAAGAGAAAGAGATGGACCAAAGACCTGAGGGAGACATAGCAAGAAACGAAAAGTGATTTCCCAATCTGATTTTTAACAATGATTCCCTTAATAAGTACAGGTACAAGAAAACAAACCAAGTAGCTGATTCAACAAGAGTTCTGAGAGCTCACAATCTGATTCTAGTATTTCTTACTATTTCGATGGGTTGAATCCAAACAGAAAAATCAAATAAGAAGAATTCTCCACCCCTATTTTCCAGAAGCATCTCAGATCCCTGTGTTCAATTATCAAACCTGCAGCCAGAAACTTGGGTGTGATATCTGACAGTGACCTTTCATTTGAAAAACAAATCACAAAACGTTCAATCATGTTTTTATCAATTAAGGAGAATCTCAAAGATCAGGACTTTTCTCTCTCGGCCTGATCTTGAGAAGGTCATCCATGCTTTTATATCATCTCTGTTAGATTATTGTCATTCATAGTATTCAGGGCTGAGCCAAAAAACGATCTCACACCCGCCAGCTGGTACAAAACAAAGCTGCTCAGCTTTTAACAAATACTAGAAGACAAGATCACATCAGCTCCATCTTAGCCTCTCTTCACTGGTTACCAGTCAGTTCTAGAAGTGATTTTAATATTTTACTGATTTACTTTCACTTAATGGTTCAGCTCCCAGCTCTGAAAAAACACTGCTCCCCTATGAGCCTGGGCACAGCCCAAGTGACTGCGTGAAAATCTGATTATCCTACAGAAAAACATCAGTCCAGATGTGTCGATCAACAACAGCAGTGTAACGTCTGTCAGCTATGATTATGATTCAAACAGCCTTCTCATGTTATAGAAATATGGGCATTCACACATAGAGGTTACAGGACTGAGCAAAAAGTCAAGTCAAGTCAATTTTATTCATACAGCCCAAAGTCTTCAGGCTCTGTTGAAAGAAAAGTTCTTGCACTGCACATTCTGCGTTGGTTGGCACATTCGAATGCTAATATTTCACCAAGCAAGTTTTGTCCTGTCTCAATATGAGTAATAAGTAATCTTTGTATCCGTCCATCATTCAGTTCAAGTAGCGGTCAACAGCGATTCACTGTGTCATATAACCTTGTTACAATGTATAAATGTGTGTTACTTTGACCCCCACTGATTAGAGCGATATTCAAATTCTGGGATTCAATCATAATATAAAAAACACTGAATTCTCATAAATATGGCCATATGTGAGAATTCTCTTTTGAACCCTTTTAGACTGTTTTGAGATGAATATAATCATTTGTTCCCTCAAATTAAAGCAAATTATTTTGTTTTTTAGCCATCTGAATTATATATAGATATATATATCAAACCTTTCTTCTGGGTGGGAAATGTTGAGGGAGCATATTGTGGGTTATTTCATTAGTTTGAGTTATCATATTTGGGTTGGGAAGATCTTAATGAGTAAAGTGGTTTAGAGAGAAATCAGCTCTGGATGAACTGCAGGAAAGGAGACCAGGTGTTATGGAATGGGATCAGATTGTCCTTTAGGGTTGATGTCAGCTTTTCTAGGTTTGCATGGTCTGATCGAGCCAGTGGTTTATTGACATTTTAGTCTTTCCAGTTGAGTAGTCTGGTTTTCTTGGCCACAGTAAAGGCTTTTGAGATGAACCTTTGGAGATGTGGGATTGTGAGGGGCGAAAACATTAAAAAAATTAATGAAACAGGAAGCAGAGAGCAGAGAACTGTTTGCTTCCTCATTTTTTACACGTTTCATTTAACAGGTAGATAGGGAGGGACTGTTCATGGATATTGATTGGCGTTTACAATAGCCAATAGCAAGTGTGCATTAAACTCCCACTGCTACGCATTGCAGCTAGTGCTATGAGCTTGTGTCAGTGTCTACCTTCCAGTGAACATGGCTGGACCCACGACAGAACACAACCTCTGAAACCAGCAGTGGGGAAATCCAGGAGCCAGGTTTGCCTCTACTGGTATTGACACTGAAGTTTGAGAAGGTCAAAAGGTCATGAGAAAGCTGCCACTGAAAAGGTGCCCCAGGTTGGTTATTCCTCTTTGTTTCCATGCAGGCAAGCTGATGGGTACCTTAATGACCTTAAACATAGGATTATGCCAGATAGTAGTGAGAGTAGAGAGGGCTTATTTCAGGTTTAGTATTTCTTTCGCTTTGTGGTATTTATGGTGTTATATTTGAGAGCAGCTGTAGGTCTTAACTGATTTATCTTTAAATGCAATATGCCAAATGGGGAGATCCTTACAGATGGTCTGTTCAATATCTAGCCAGGCAGAATTGGGATTGTTTGTTCAGTAGATAAAGTGGATATATTGAAGCTGGTGGGAGAGGAACAAGTGGTAAAAATTTGGTGCAACAAGCCCTCCATATTGTTTGTGTTTTTGGAGTGTAGTTATTTTGGGCTTTTTGCCGTTCCAGTAAACTGTATTGACTGTTGAGTTTCAGGAGAAGAACAGGCCTCGGGGGAAGATTAAAGGGGGTCGTGGCAAAGAGAACGTTTATTGACAGGAGAAATGTGGTGGAAAAAAGTGCATGGGAATTTATTTCATCTATCCAGGTCTTCATTGATGCTATATAGTAATGGAGAAGGTGTTTAATGGATTGAGTTGTGTGGTTAGGACAGATACCCAACCTCAGCATCCCAGTCAGAATGGCTTAGAGGCCGAATCTTGGATTAAGAGGAGTTAGTCGAGTATCCAGAAACTTTGTCAAAGTTGTTAATCAGACTGTGGGCTGATCTGAGGGAAGTAGAGGGATTTGTTGTATCTAACAAGATGTCATCAGCATATAAACTGATTTTATGTTGATGTGAATGAGTTCTAATGGCATTCTGTCGTATGGTTGATACAAGTAGTTCTATGAAATGTGCAAAAGTGCAAATAATAGTGATAGTGCACATCTTTGTCTAGGTTCTCTGTTAAATTTAAATAATCTAGATATTTGTCTTTTGGTGATTACAGATTCTGAATGTGTGTTAAATAGAATCGTAATCCAGTTAATGACGTATGAGCTAAAGCCAAAGTGGTGTAAAAGAGTGAAGGGCTTGAATAGGGGCTGGCTGGTTAATCACAAACCCCTTATGATGAATAGGAGAACAACAAAGTCGAGTACGTCGCCCGGATTGGCGTTACCGGGGCCCCACCCTGGAGCCAGGCCCGGGGTTGGGGTTCACAGGCGAGCGCCTGGTGGCCGGGCCCGAACGAGCGACGTGGGCGTCTCTTCAAGTGGGCTCACCACCTGCATGAAGGGCCATGAGGGGTCGGTGCAGTGTGATTTGGGTGGCAGTCGTGGGCGGGGGCCCCGACGGCCCAATCGCAGGACAACAACTCTGGCTCTGGGGACATGGAATGTCACCTCGCTGGGGGGAAAGGAGCCTGAGCTTGTGCGGGAGGTGGAGCGGTACCGACTAGAAATAGTCGGGCTCGCCTCCACGCACAGTCTGGGCTCTGGAACCCAACTCCTTGAGAGAGGCTGGACTCTCTACTATTCTGGAGTTGCCCACGGTGAGAGGCGGCGAGCTGGTGTGGGCTTGCTTATAGCTCCCCAGCTCAGCCGGCATGTGTTGGAGTTCCCCCCCCCGGAACGAGAGGGTCGCGTCCTTCCGCCTTCGGGTGGGGGGTAGGTCTCTCACTGTTGTTTCGGCTTACGGGCCGAACAGCAGTGCAGAGTACCCCGCCTTCTTGGGGTCCCTGGAAGGAGTACTGGAAGGTGCTCCAACCGGGGACTCCATAGTTCTGTTGGGGGACTTCAATGCTCACGTGGGCAACGACAGTGTGACCTGGAGGGGCGTGATTGGGAGGAACGGCCTCCCCGATCTGAACTCTGAGTGGTGCTTTGTTACTGGACTTCTGTGCTAGCCACAGTTTGTCCATAACGAACACCATGTTCAAGCATAAGCGTGTTCATCAGTGCACGTGGCACCAGGACACCCTAGGACGGAGGTCAATGATCGACTTTGTGGTCGTGTCATCTGACATCCGGCCATATGTCTTGGACACTCGGGTAAAGAGAGGGGCTGAGCTGTCAACCGATCACCACCTGGTGGTGAGTTGGACCCGCTGGCAGGGGAGGAAGCTGGACAGACCTGGAAGACCCAAGCGCATCGTGAGGGTCTGCTGGGAACGCGTGAAGGAATCCCCTGTCAGAGAGGTCTTCAACTCCCACCTCCGGGAGAGCTTTGACCAGATCCCGAGATCCCTGGAGATATTGAGTCCGAGTGGACCATGTTCTCCACTTCCATTGTGGACGCGGCTGTTCGGAGCTGTGGCCGTAGGGTCTTCGGTGCCTGTCGCGGCGGCAATCCCCGAACCCGGTGGTGGACGCCGGAAGTAAGGGATGCTGTCAAGCTGAAGAAGGAGTCCTATCGAGCCTGGTTGGTTCGGGGGACTCCTGAGGCAGCTGATGGGTACCGACAGGCCAAGCGGACGGCAGCTCGAGCAGTCGCAGAAGCAAAAACACGGGTCTGGGAAAGGTTCGGGGAGGCCATGGAGGAGGACTACCGGTCAGCCTCGAAGAAATTCTGGCAAACCGTCCGGCGCCTCAGGAGGGGGAAGCAGTGCTCCACCAACACCGTTTACAGTGGAGGTGGGGAGCTGTTGACCTCGACTGGGGATATTGTCGGGCGGTGGAAGGAATACTTCGAGGATCTCCTCAATCCCACTGACATGCCTTCCCTAGAGGAAGCAGAGGCTGAGGACTCAGAGGTCGACTCATTCATTACCCAAGCCGAAGTCACTGAGGTAGTTCGGAAGCTGCCCAGTGGCAAGGCACCGGGAGTGGATGAGATCCGCTCTGAGTACCTCAAGTCTCTGGATGTTGTAGGGCTGTCCTGGTTGACACGTCTCTGCAACATTGCGTGGCAGTCGGGGACAGTGCCTCTGGAATGGCAGACCAGGGTGGTGGTCCCTCTTTTCAAAAAGGGGGACCGGAGGGTGTGTTCCAACTACCGGGGAATCACACTCCTCAGCCTCCTGGGGAAAGTTTATTCAGGGTACTGTAGAGAAGAGTTCGGATAGTCGAACCTCGGATTCAGGAGGAACAATGCGGTTTTCGTCCTGGCCGTGGAACACTGGACCAGCTCTATACCCTCCGCAGGGTGCTCGAGGGTTCATGGGAGTTTGCCCAACCAGTCCACATGTGTTTTGTGGACTTGGAGAAGGCTTTCGACCGTGTCCCTCGTGGCATTCTGTGGGAGGTGCTCCGGGAGTATGGGGTCAGAGGCCCATTGCTAAGGGCCGTGCGATCCCCGTACGACCGGGGATCGCACAGGGATCGCATTGCCGGCAGTAAGTCAGACCTGTTCCCTGTGCATGTTGGACTCCGGCAGAGATGCCCTTTGTCACCGGTTCTGTTCATTATTTTTATGGACAGAATTTCTAGGCACAGCCAGGGGCCGGAGGGGGTCCGGTTCGGGAACAACTGGATTTCATCTCTGCTTTTTGCGGATGATGTGGTCTTGTTGGCTCCTTCGAGCCAGGACCTCCAGCATGTACTGGGGGGGGGGGGTTGCAGCCGAGTGTGAAACAGCTGGGATGAGAATCAGCACCTCAAAGTCCGAGGCCATGGTTCTCGACTGGGTTCTCCTGCCTCAGGTGGAGGAGTTTAAGTATCTCGGGGTCTTGTTCACGAATGAGGGAAGGATGGAACGGGAGATTGACAGGCGGATCGGTGCAGCGGCCGGAGTAATGCGGTCGTTGTATCGATCCGTCGTGGTGAAGAGGGAGCTGAGCCGAAAGGCAAAGCTCTCGATTTACCGGTCAATCTACGTTCCTACCCTCACCTATGGTCATGAACTTTGGGTCATGACCGAAAGAACAAGATCCCGGATACAAGCGGCTGAAATGAGTTTCCTTCGCAGGGTGGCGGGGCACTCCCTTAGAGATAGGGTGAGGAGCTCTGTCACCCGGGAGGAGCTCGGAGTAGAGCCGCTGCTCCTCCACATCGAGAGGAGCCAGCTGAGGTGGCTCGGGCATCTGTATCAGATGCCCCCTGGACGCCTCCCTCGGGAGGTGTTCCGGGCATGTCCCACCGGGAGGAGACCCAGAGGAAGACCCAGGACATGCTGGAGTGACTATGTCACTCGGCTGGCCTGGGAACGCCTTGGGATCCTTCCGGAAGAGCTGGAGGAAGTGTCCTGTGAGAGGGAGGTCTGGGCGTCCCTGCTTAGGCTGCTGCCCCCGCGACCCAGCCCCGGATAAGCGGGAGAAAATGGATGGATGGATGGATGGTTAATCTTTTTTTGGTTTTATATACATAAATTATGTTTTCTGAGGAATGTTTCCATTTAATGCAACCAGTCTGATCTGAGTGCACAAGCAATGAAATTACAGATTCCAGGATTATTGCAAAGTCTTGCAAAGTCACTTATTATTCTAAAGTCAGTGTTTTTTTAGAGATATAGGGGGGCAGTTGGAGCAGAGTTTAGGATTTTTGTTTGGTTTAGGGATGTTATTGAGGCAATGTCCTTATCAGAGATTATTTTGAAAATAAGTCTTATAGAAGGGACCGGGAAGGTTAAAAATAAAAATAAAATTGGGTTGTGCCAAGTTCCTCATTCCTATCTGAATGGCATTATTCCGACGTTACTTCATATGT